>KZ111163.1:538195-557790 GCA_002077045.2 Rachicladosporium sp. CCFEE 5018
CTGGATGCAAGGCAACTGTCTTGCTGGTAATCTCTGCCAGTTCTCGCACGATCCGAGCGTGCTCATGCAGCAGCTCAGCATTGCGAACAGCGGCACCACAACACCGCAGTACATTGCGCCCAACTTCCAGCTTACAGACATAGACAGCTTCCCTGCTTTGCAGCCTCAGACAAGTAACCCCTACGAGGACTCTGATCCAATCGATCCAGAAACAATCACTGCAGTCCTTCAACATCACCAACAGCAGATGGCCGCAGCGATGCCAACGGGCCTTTACCCGAACTTCATCCCCACCGGCCCACGCAACTCATCCCGCCCAACAAGCCGCCATACCTCTCGTGCTCCCACCCCAGGCGTGAACAACAACGTCAACTTCACCGACGAAGAAGCCTTCCCAACTCTCGGCAGCGCAGCCGCAGCAAAGCCAGGAAAACGCCACCACGGCAAACGCGGCGGCCACGGCCACCACTCCACGAATCCCGTCCTGACACCGCAGCCCTCGAGTCTAGCAGACATCGTCCGCCTCTCGCCCTCCCCTGCCGCCTCACCCTCCGCGCGTGATGCAATGCGCAGAGGCCTGCACAACAACCGCTCCTTCACCTCCACGCGCGAAAATTCCTCCGCGTCCCTCTCAATCCCAGCTCCGACGCAAATCCCCTGGCTCGAAACGGGCGATAAAGTAAATCAAGCTTACCTCTGCGCCCGCGCAGAAGCAGTCCGCCACGGCGGCCTACGGAACAAATTCCTGCAATCCGCCGCGCAAGCTTGGAACCGCAACGACGCCCGCGGGGCGAAAGCGCTGAGTCTGCGCGGCCAGAACGAGAACGCGCTCATGCGGGAAGCGCATCGGGAGGCTGCTAGAGCGCTGTACGAGGACCGGAATTCCCACCTATCGTCTGCTTCGGGGGCAAAGGAGCTGTATGTGGATCTGCATGGCCTGCACGCTGAGGAAGCGGTCGCGTATCTTTCCGACTGTCTACTCGAACACCAGACTTCCTCTCGCCCACTCTACGCCATTACAGGGACGGGCCATCATTCCAAGAACGGCAAGGATAAAGTCGGCAAGGCCGTGCGTGCCTTTCTCGTCGAATGGCGGTATGCCTTCCGCGAATTTAGCGTGCCCGGAGATCGCGGGGGTGTAGGCGGCATCCTAGGCATCGACCCCTCCAGCTACGACCGCAGCGTTGCGCGAGAGGCACGGGCTGGGAAGGCAGGGGACGGTGACTCCGGCGTGGACCTGGGCCAAGACACGAAAGTGTTACTGGCTAAAGAAGACCCGAGGAAGAGGATGGGGAGTGGGGAAAGGGAGGAGGAAGTGCTGGAGAGCGGAAGCTAAGACTACAAACAATCAAAATGAAAATAAATTCAAAATTATGCGTGTATCGTTGTGTGTCGTTGGAGGATGAAGCTGCATCATAACTGCGAGCTGGCATCGTCCGCATCCGCGTGCTGTAGCAATCATTCACTCCCGCTCCCACTCCCACTACCCACACCCACAGGCGACCCCATCCCTACTGGCGTCCCGCCCAGACTCTTCAGGCCCCTACCCAACATACTCGCCCCCATCCCTCCCCGTGCACTCAACTTCCCAAGTTCCATTCCCAATCCTGTCGCAGAAGTAGGCGTGCCCTCCCTCGTGCCTTCCCCATTCCCAATCCCCTTCTCCGCTCTCAGGGCTTCGAACTTCTCGGCGGTGTCCTTGAGAGCAGCCTGGATCCTCACTTCCTCCTCCCCAATCCTGACTTTCTTCCGCTGCAAATTCTCAATCTCGATGAGCTTCGCAGTGTGCGAGCGGCGCATATCGGCCATCTGAGTCTTGAGCCTCAGTACCACAGCGTCGAGCGATGGGAGCGGGGAGATGCGCGGCGGGATTGCTGGACGGGCAGGGTAGGCTGAAGCGGGAGCAGAGGAGAACGTCCCGGCTGCTGTTTGCGCTGCTTCGAAAGCTTGTAATCGTTCACGGGACCCGGATGAGTCGGCCGAGCTATCGCTCTCATCCCCCTCAGCAGCAGCAATCTGCGCAGCAATATCCTGCTTCCTCTTCCCCAGATCCTGCGGCAACGCACTTTCGCCCATGTTGATCCTATTCCCGCCCTCTCCAGTGAACTCCTCAAACCCCTCCATCACATCCTCATCGTCTCTCACCAGCCGACTCTCAGCTTGCGCGTACTTGTCCTTCGGCGCTACGATCAACCGGCCGGAGGTGTCTTTCGTAATATTCGGATCTATGACGTCGTCATCGGAGGCGGGGTTCAGGAAGGGATCATCGGGGTCTAGGGAGATAAATTCCTCCGCCTGGGATTCGGCTGCTAGGCGGGCGCGGCGGGCTTTCTTCTCGGCTATTTCGGAGGCTGAGGGGATGGAGGAGGGAGTGGCGCTGTAGCGGGAGAGGGAGGCGCCGAATTTCGAAGTCAGGTCCAAGGTTTGGGTCGCTGAGGAGAGGGTCGCGAGGTCGGTGGATGTGAGTTGAGGCGTGCTGGGGGTGCTAGCTCGGAGCTGCTCAAGGTCTGAGCTAGTATAGCTGGGGACGGCATCGTCGTCGGCTGTCAGGGAGGAGGCGAGGAAGGAAGAGCGTTGCGAGGCGGCGCGTTGGACGGCTATACGCGATAAGGCGGATCGTTTGGGCGTTATCACGCCGGCTGTGTCGTTGCCGTCTTCATCGTTGCTTCCTAGTGAGGCTCGTAGGCCTGAGGGCTTCTTTGGCTTCGAATTTGGACGCTTGATGGCGGAGCCTGAGGTATCTATCAGCCGTGACCTTGGGCTATGCGCAGACTGGTCAGATGCGCATCGTGTGTAAGGGGAGGCGAAAGGTGACTTACCGACTGCTTCATTGCCCGGTGTGCCATCTGCGGCCGCATCGTCGTCCTGTCCGATCTTGCGCGGGACTCGCCGCGGCGTTGATGAGCGCTTCATTCTGACGAGTTGAAGCTGGACGTCAATCCTTGTTCAGAGCGCGACTCGCTTAGTGTTTTATGGTAGTGTGCAGTGAGAGGGAAAAGTTACTGACATGTGACAGATGATGACTTCGCTGTTGGCCAGAATGAACGTCGTTGGTCATCACAGGATCTGCGCTAGTGTTCGTCGGCCGGAAGTGAAGTCGCAAACCAGCCGAGGCAGCCCCAAGCTCTCTTGTCCTCGACGAGACAAGACAGGTCGCAAACGAGACAAATACGTATTGAACCCGCCAAATTCCGACTCGTTCCTTACAATGGTAAGCTCCACTGACTCCCCTCCCAGGACCTAGCTAACACACCTCCCAGTCTCTCCCGTACCCCTCCCCTCCCCCCTCCCTCCCCCGCACACCCCTCTGACCACCCATACCACACAGCCAGATCGCCTACCTCCTCGCCACCCTGACAGCAGGCGGCGGCATAACAGGCTACGTCCGCACCGGCTCCGTGCCCTCCATAGCAGCGGGCGTCACAGTCGGCGCGCTCTATGCTCTAGGCGGCTACAGAATCCAGAACCGCCAGCCCTACGGCGTCGAGTTGGCGCTGCTGGCGAGCTTGGTGTTGGCGGGAAGCTCGATTCCACGCGCGATCAGGAGCCAGAAGCCGTTGCCGATGGGACTGAGCGTGCTGGCGCTTGGGGGCTTGTTCACGTTTGGACAGGCTTATGCTGGGGGAAAGGGGAAGACGCTGTAGGGAGCAGCTGCGGCGCACGAAATGCAGGAATGAAGAAGTCAGATCGATAGTCTGCATGCTTGTACGCTTTGTTGACGACATCTACAGCTTCGCTTGAGCGCTTCCGCTACTTTCAAGTTGCTCCTTGCATTTGCTCACCAGCACCCAGCCCATCTCGCCGAATGGCTTCATCTGCGTGCCATACTCCATTGCGTTCTGGCTTGAAGCTTGTCTGAGTGCATACCTGGCCGCGATGCCCTGTATGATTACAGCGCCTCGGTAGATGTTGAACGCATCGCCCCACGTGACTTCCTCGGCAGGGTACTTCCATCCGGCGGCCTCCTCATACCATTGTAAGCATTCTGCCTTGGAAGGCAAGCCGTCCGTAGCTCCAGGGATAAAAGCTGCGTTCGCACCCCCTGCCTTGATTGCGAATTCGGACGTGGCGCTTGTAAAAGGCGCGAGGAGGTTGGTCACGTCCGAGAGCGGGTGGCCGATAGTGCTCATTTCCCAGTCCAGGATGCCAATCACCCTCGGCTCAGTCTTGTGGAACACCACATTATCGATCTTGTAGTCGCCGTGCACGAAGGTCGACCGATCCTTTGGTTGTGTCCTATGTTGCTGGAAGAACTTCGTCATCTCGCCGAAGTGCGGGATATCGCCCACGGGTTCACCGGACTCCTTGTCCTTGGCTTGTGCCTGGGCCTGCGAGATCGTTGCAAACGTTGCGATCTGTCGGTTGTAGAAGCCACTCGGCTTGCCGAAGCTCTCCAGCCCGACACTCTTCGGCACGACTCTGTGGAACTTTGCCAGGGTGGTTACGGCACTCTTCCACATCTCTCTTCTATCCTGCGTGCTCACACCAGGTAACGCGGGGTCTTCGAAGATCCGCCCGTCGAGGAAGGACATGATGTAGAACGCTGTGCCGATGACCGAGTCATCTTCGCAGAGACAGTACGTCTTGGGAATGGGAACATCAGTGGTCTCCAGAGCGTGTATGATTCGGTATTCGCGATCGACCTTGTGGGCCGTCTTGGAGAGGAGGGTCCCGGGAGGCTTCTTGCGCATAACATACTTGGCGCCGTTCGAAGAGGTCAAGAGGTAGGTCGGGTTAGATTGTCCATAGCCAAACTACAAACCATCATCAGCGCCTGTACTCGATTACTGAACGTCTCCGAGGCTACATGACTTACCTGCTTCACCTCTAGCGGTGTCTTGACCTCGGGCACCGTCTGATTAATGTAGCGCTCGAGCGACGGTATGTCTATGGGCTGGCGGATTGGGCCTGCCATCCTCCAGACTATTGTAGTTGACTACATTGGTTCATCAAAGTCGATCTTCAAGCTCATATGGGCATTCGTAGAGGGGACTTTGGCGAGTATCTCAGCCGAGGTCATACTTTGCTGGCTGGGGTGTGTCTATTAGCATGCCTACATGTACAGGTCCTGCGATTCCTGAATATGTCACCAGTCTGCTGGAATGCGTTACGGGGCAGTGATTGATGGCCCAAGCATCTATGGCAAGCGGACACTGATCGCCGCCGTCCAGGAATACGGCATCCAAATTACTATGAGTTCGCATGGTGAATGAATCTCGGTGCACCAGCCAATCAATATTCCGGGCGCGTGCCAACGCGTGGTCCTTTCCAGACTTTCTCACGCGCTGAATGACAGATCTACCACGCAATATTAGATCTTCGGTCGATAGGAGTGGTGGTATTCTTCCTTCTTTCCCGTTACCTGACGCACGACAAATCTTTCCACTGAGTCTCACTTCCACAATCCGTGTCTGTCGCGAACACCACGAGGCGACATGCATGAACCCCTGTCAGCCCTGCCGCCGGCGTCATCCTCAATATATTGTGTAAATAGAGAACCCCGTATCCGCGATTTGCCCAGGAAACATCAGACATCTAATTCATACGGCGCACGATGGCTCTCCAGACGCCTCGCCAACGCTCCGCCCTCCAGCGCCCATCGTTCGGCGCAACGACATTAGGATCATCGCCCTCACTACGCGCCAGCACCACGGACGCTGCGAGAAGGCCGTCAGCTCGGAATATCACTGGACAGATGACGCCTAGCAGCAGCGGCAAGACGGACTTGGAAGTCGGGGACCAGGTCAACGTGCCGGGGAAGATGTATGGGACGGTCAAGTTCATCGGAAGCGTGAGGGGCAAGAACGGGATGTTCGTAGGTGTGGAGCTGGACGCCGAGTTCGCGGCACGGGGGAAGAATGACGGAGACGTCGATGGGTAGGTTGGGCGCTTGAGATGGAAGAATGGTGCTTCAGGACTGTACTGACAGCGATGCAGTAACTTCTACTTCAACACCACCATCCGCGGCGCCGGCATATTCCTTCCTATCGGTCGCGCTGAGAAGCGCGTCTCCTCGAATGGCTCCTACGGCGACCCATCGACGCCTTCATACAGCACACTCAATGGCGCGCGCACGACGAAAGAGACTAAAACTCCTCCGACGCCAGCGCTGACGCACAAGTTCTCGCAAACTGTTGGACCAGGCGCCCAGCGACCGACGAGTCCGATGTTTAAGCCTAAGAGGCCATCTCTGCCGCGACCGGAGTCACCATTGCGAAGACAGCCGCCGACACTTGCGCCCACGCCTGCGCGACAGTTCTCACAAAGTGTAAGAGGCGGCCGTCCACCACTGGGAAGCACGCCGAGCAAATCGTCGTTCAAGTCATCGGTGTCAGGTCGAGCGCCGGCAGCTCCGACGCCAAGACCATACTCTCGCACTGGTTCAAGAATGGGCAATAGGGAAGACGAGCGACCTACAAATGGCTATGGACAGACAGTCAATGGCCGAACAACGAGCACGAGCTCGGTACCCAGCTTCTCGCAGCCCTTGCGATCACCTTCCCGACTTGGCAGCGGCGGAGGTGGTCATGATGTTGAGATACAACGCCTGAAGTCACAGCTCGCCGAAAGAGATCGTCGCAATGAGGAGCTACAACAGGAATTGGCGGCAATGGACAGCACGGTCAAAGAGATCTCTGCTCTCATGCCAGCCGACGGCCAACAAACGCCCAGAGGCCTTGACGACGACGGTCGAAGCGGCGCACAATTGCGTCAAGCGCTCCGCGAAAAGAACGAGAAAATCTCGATGCTCACGGCGGAGTTCGACGCCCACCGAGCTGACTTTCGTAGTACGCTGGACAGCCTTGAGATGGCGAGTGCAGAGACTGAACGCGTCTATGAGGAGCAAAAGCGGGATTTGTTGGCACAGCTGCAGGAACTACAGGAGGTGTCGCAACATAGGGAAGATATCGAAGGGGTGGCCAATCAGCTGAAACAGCTTGAGGAGCTCGTTGCTGAGCTTGAAGAAGGTATGGAAGAGAGCCGAAGAGGTGAAGCGGAGGCTAGAGGCGAGGTCGAGTTCCTTAGGGGCGAAGTTGAGAGAGGTCGCAGTGAGCTGAGACGAGAGAGAGAAAAGGCTGCTGCAAAGGAGAAACATGGAAGTGCTGGAAGTGGCGCAGAGATTGAGCAGAAAGATGACGAGATCAGGGGTCTGAAAGCCATCGTCAACAGTCTAAGCAACGGCCACGAGCCGGTGCGGGAGGTTAACGGGCATGGAGCCAAGGACGCCGAGCTAGAAGAAGAGGCAAAGCGACTACAAACCGCACTGGACACGACTACAGCAGAAAAGGAAGAACTAGAGCGCGAAGTCGAACAGCTTCGCCGAGATGGCGCTGCAGCATCAGCACCAACGACAAACGGCCACAGTCATCAGCGCAACGATAGCCAGATGACACAGAAAGTCCTACCGAACCGCTCTCGTGGCGATACGGTCAAAGCCACTTTCGCTGACCGCGCTCGTCAAGCTGCACTGGACAACCTCACACGACAAGACGACACCGCTGATCTGGATCACCAGAACGACGAATCGCGAAGTGACGGTGAGGAGGAAGCCGATGGCGTGTTCTGCGAGCTTTGTAAGAAGAGCGATCATGACACACTTGATTGCACGCAGTTGCAGACCGCTGCTGGCGGGCATGACTCGCATCGAGATGAGAGGGAGCCTGAGAAGGAGGCGGCGGTGAAACCCTTGAGCCCCGTGAAGGTTATGGCAGATGCAGGAGCTGGTGCTCCCGTCGCTGAGGAGGTGAATGGAAAGGAGGAGGACAAGTGGTGCGCGCTTTGTGAGAAAGATGGGCACTTGGCTTATGATTGCCCTGAGGAGCAGTACTAGGTGTGCTGCTCGATGGCGCGCCGAGTTTAGAGCTGCGAAGCTGTCCAGCGAGCTCGCAATGGCGCGCAGGCTGATTTCTCATATCCACTGGGTGGGACACAGACACGGGAAGCTCCCCATGTCGGTCAGGCAAATACCGTGTCATACGGCTTGAGTAAAGCTCCCATCTGCCATCTGACATCTGCCTTACTGCCAGACAGCTCATGGCGGCGCAGAGCCTAGACTGATATGTCATCGGCACGACGCCGCGTCGGAGCCGGCAGTTGGAAACCTACCTCACTCCAGACTCGAAAGTCGCAAGAAGGGCCGTTAGGCTCACAATCGTAAGGGAGCGGTGTGGCAGCATTTGTATTGGACGTTCCGGAAATTGGGTTGGACATGCGATATACCCGGCTTTGTGCCTCATTGTCGTAGCATATCTGTAACACTCCTTCGATCGCCAGCTCGCTCATCTCCAGATCGTGCATGTCGCATCTGACTCCGGACCAGATGTGGTAGAAGCCGATATCGAGCTCTCATCGGCACATCCAAGCTTTAGCCGGAGTCCTCGTTTGCAGTCTCACCCAGTCGATGATCGAAATATTGCTAGGGGACCCGCAAAGGGGTGACTGCGTTTTCACATGCTACGAGCGATGCGCGGGTGGCTCTTCATATATTCTGCGCTTGCAGGTTTGCAGCCGCTTCTGCCTATATGTTGTGAAACATTGGATGAGTCGTGGGTGTGGGAGTTTGACGTGTGCGGTTTGCAGGGGTAAGCTGGCGGGGCTACTCAATGTGGAGACTTTAGACTTCAGATGCTGTCAGGTACCTTGCAGGCCAGGTGTCGAGTTTTCATTACGAGCTCCTTTGCTGCAGCTTGGGGGGTGTGATGCTTTTACTTTGACGGGCCGCGAGAGTTCATGACCGCACAGGTCTTTTCCTTGTGCCTCCGGCGACCGAGTACCTCGCGGAATACTGCGGCCAGAAACCCAAAACCGCAGAACGGCGCTTCGTCGTGCATAGATAAGCCGATAACACCCGTCACACTGCGAATCACACGATGCCGGTCAAGCTTTTCTGCATCACATAGCTACCCCGTACCCACTTCTCACCATCGTCTGGGCGCGACTCTCCGGGAGATTCGACGCACTTGCGCCGGCGCGTCAGCCGGGGGCACCGCGCACCAGCGCAGACCGCCTTGTCGCCATGCTTGCTCGTGCTGGCCTGCTGTCGCAACCTTGACGATACTTGCCCTGCCGAACGCTTCGCTTGGAGTAATTCCCTCCTGGTGCCGAGGGAACTTCTCACGCCGTGCCTGTTTGCTGTCGTCCTACTGGTGGGTCAAGGGTCGCGATTGTGTGAGAGCTTGAGTCGGGTCTTCCACTGCTCCGTTTCCCTTTTACATTGATAGAGCCGCCAGCTTCCAAAAAATCCCGCACTTCCTCCCTCGGTTCTCGTCAAGTCACACACACTCCCACTTTTCTGCTTTTACCACACGGCGCGTGGGGTGAAACGGAAGAAAGATCCTCTATCCCACGACTTTTGTTGCTTTTCCCATCGCTGCTACACGCGTGCCCTGGGTCGCCTTTGACGAAAGCGGAAAGTACTGCGCTACCTGGTACGTGGGCGGGCGTGGGGAACGCGGGTTTGACCAACGCTCTCTGACGCCGCTGCAGTGCCCACGACCAATCGTACGCCGTCGTGCCTGGCGATTGCGTTACCAGGACGATCTGAGGATCTGTCTACCACGTGGGATTGACGAGGATCGCCCTCGCCGTTGCCCGGGTTGCGCAATGGCCCCGTCAGCCTCCATCGATGTCTTGCCGGAGTCTGACACTTATGCCTTCACGGTACCTGGCCGTCTGACCATTCAGAGCGTTGCTAAGCGTAGGGCTGCAGAAGGCAGGCTCGTCGCCGGTGTTGCGGCGCTAGCTGATGTTGAACGATTCAAGGGCAGGACTTCGCACCTGCATAAGGCCAAAGCCAGGCGATGGGATCGTGAGTCCGACCGTTATGCTGGTGGTGGACGGTGCTGATTGGATACAGATCGGTTCAGTACTGAGTCTAACACTCGACTGCCGAGCTCACTCAAGGGTGCTGCCCGGTACTTGAAGAATGAGGGCATGATCTCACTAGGTGGTGGTCTGCCATCTAGTCGATACTTTCCCTTCGAGCAACTCAGTGCCAGAGTCCCAGATGCTGGCCACTTCGACGGGCCATCCAGGTGTAGCACACTTCATGCTGGCAAGAATGATCTCGCCGAGGGCAAGTCCGACTTCGACATCTCGACAGCCTTCAACTACGGTCAAGGCTATGGTGCAGCTCAGTTCCTCCGATGGATCATCGAGCACACCGAGATCGTGCACTCGCCACCTTATCAGGACTGGAGCTGTACCATGACCATCGGCTCGACAAGTGCCATCGACATGGGTCTTCGCATGTTCTGCGAGCGAGGCGATTGGATCCTGAGTGAGGAGTTCACGTTCCCCACAGCCGTCGAGGCTGCAGCTCCCATGGGCATCAGAGTCGCAGGCATCAAGATGGACGAGGGTGGCCTCCTCCCGTCTGCACTCGACGACACCCTCACGAACTGGGATGTTTACGCTCGCTGCGGCCCAAAACCTTTCGTCCTCTACACAGTGCCCACAGGTCAGAATCCTACCGGCTCGACACAATCCGCGCAGCGAAGAAGAGATATCTACGCCGTGGCACGGAAACACGACCTCATCATCATGGAAGACGAGCCGTACTACTTCCTCCAGATGCAACCCTATACTGGCCCAGACGCTTCGCCCATCCCACCTCCATCGTCTCACCAAGAGTTCCTCGACTCCCTCGTACCCAGCTATCTCAGCATGGACACTGACGGTCGTGTCATGCGCCTCGACTCATTCAGCAAAGTCATCGCACCTGGTGCTCGCGTCGGCTGGATCACAGCTTCCGAGCAGATCGTTGACCGGTATCGTCAGCACGCTGATGTATCAACGCAAGGACCGTCAGGCATGAGCCAGCTGCTCATGTACAAGTTGTTGGAGGAGCAGTGGGGTCACACTGGCTATCTTGACTGGCTGCTGCACATCCGCATGGAGTACACGGAGCGCCGGGACGTCCTCCTCGACGCCTGTGAGTCTTACGTGCCACGCGAGATCGTCAGCTGGGTGCCGCCTATGGCTGGCATGTTCCACTGGTTCAAGGTCGACTACCGAAAACATCCTGCCTACCCGAGGAAGTCAAGAGCCGATATCGAGGAGGAGATCTTCCACGCTATCATCGGACACGGCACTCTGCTGATGAAAGGAAGCTGGTTCAGTCCTGATGGCCAGGGCGAGGGCGATGACATGTACTTCCGCGCTACGTATGCTGCCACGCCACTGGAGGATATCCAGGAAGGTGTGAGGAGACTTGGGGAGGCGTTCAGGGAGGTCTTCGCCATCGACTCTGTCCTTCAAGCAGACGGCAATGAAATCGCTGCGGTGCAGATGAAGGCACTGGAGACTGGTCTCGCTAACATACACGTGAATGGCTACATCAATGGGCATGCGAACGGCCAAGCGAAAGGCTTCGGTAATGGCTATGGGAACGGCTATGGGAGTGGGTATACAAATGGCGGCCACTTCGACGCCTACGCAAATGGCCACACCAATGGCTATCTAAGTGCGATGGCTTGAGGAAAAGCGTGACACATCTCGGTAACTTTGTCGGCTGGAGGAGCTTGTTAAAGCGACGTACTGAGCAAGCGAGCGTGCGGGACCAGCGCTGGACGCGCCTCTAGATTCGGGGAGGTACTTGCGTTGCTTTTATGTGGTGGATGGGCGGGGAACGTCGGTGATAGCGCGGCGTTGCGGGTGCTTTGACCTCGTAGAACTATACCACATAGATCTTGTAGATGATCTCGAGCATAGTCGCGCCTTCCCTCCGCTCCTCCCCCCCGCTCCTGAATATCCGCCTTCAGATCCTTGTTGCAACTTGCGCCGTGGCTGCTTCATGTGCGCACTCGCACTCGTCCTTCCCACTACTTCCCGATCTCATCGCCACATCAATTTCATGACTTCCAGCGGCCGGCACGTTCTTGTAAAGCGCCAGATACCCGGACATTGGTAGCACCTCATATCCCATCCTCGACCTTCGTGTGCGCCGATACGCGATACTCCCACCTACGTGGTGGTCGCCACATGTTGTCTTCCTTCGATCCGCGGCCCTCGCAGCCTGTGTGGCGAAGCTGATGCTCTCGCCGAACATAACGGATCTATCATCAGATTTGTGTTCTGTGCTGTCGTTCACCATCTTCAACTTGCGATTTCTCAAGCCGCTCAGCTGTTCGCATCGATCTCCGCCCACACAGCCTGGATCTTTGCCTTCTTCTCCTTTGCCCTCTCCCGGTTCTCAGCCGTCCTCGCTAGTCGCTCAGCTCGTAGACACTTGTTGACGTCTTCTTTGAGGCTACTGCACATGCCGATGGCTTTCCACATGAAGCCGCGGGCGTGGCAGTCCTCGAGGGCGGTCATGATCTCCTCGCATCCTAGTTGAAATTAGTTGTAGTCTGTATTTATGAGCGGCGCGACGAACCGGGATTGTCTTTGGTATGAAGGTGAGGATGCATGATCAGAAATATTCGTGCTAAGGGTCGTGTCGGAATGATGATGGTGCCGTATGTATATACATGTAGTCGTCGATGTCGATGTCGATCATCTTCAAGTCCAGCGGAAACACTCCGATTCGCTCCGTCAATCGAATACGCCTGCTACGTGCACTCGGGAGTACACTACTCACTCTAACGAGGCATCATTATGGCTGCTCAGCAGCAAGTATCTGCTAAGAAGCAGCAAGGTACGTCTGCTTGGTGGAATACATGGCAAGTGTTCACTGGCGATTGACCACATAGACTACAGAACTACAAACGCAGTATTCGAACTTCAAGGATACGCTACAGAACATCGCCTCGCAGATCGGAAACGTTGAGCAGGAAGTCGACGAGCACAAGTGCGTAAAAACTCTTTTCTTCTCCTGCTTGTCGCCTTTCCGAACCATGACCATTGCATGCGCGAGGCTCGCTTCGTCTTGCTTCGAAATTGAAGTGGCGGTGATACACCGCTTGATCAAAGTTCAATCCTCGCGAGATGCCGGCATGATCGACGGGCGTTGCTATTGACGAGGTCTAGACGGCATCGCCTCTGGAGATGGAGCCGTGCTCAATGGCGACCGCCTTGGCCAGCCGGGGCAGGACATACTTGTTTATTGCAACTGGACTCTGGCAGCACACCCAACGGTCCACGCCAGTGACCTTAGCAAGGATGCCAGGATCCATCGCTAACGTGGTGCTAATTCAGATTGGTACTTGAGACTCTCACGCCACTGCCGAGCGATCGCAAGTGCTTCCGCATGATCAATGGAGTTCTGGTCGAACGCACAGTGGGCGATGTCTTGCCCACACTACAGTCAAATGCCGACAACATGAGCAAAGTGCTCGAGGAGCTCGCGAAGCAATACAAGACGAAGCAAGATGAGATGGAGAAGTGGAAGGTGAGTGCACTCAGGACGAGTCTTCCCGCGATGCACGAATGCTTACGATCTTTGCAGAAGAAGAACAAGATACAAGTGGTCCAACAGTAGCATTAAACCGACAGACTGATCCTCCGAGTGCCAGTTCTCGCGACTCTGAGACCACCCCTTCACGCTGCGGTCGGATGTTTCTTGACCGCGCAAAATAAACTGTTGCGCCGAAGCGAGCAATCTGGTGCAACATGATCAAGGAAGAACCACGTAAGCGCCGTGATCCCACGCATTCAACCCAGCACTCTGGCTTTTGCAAATTACGGCGCCTGACTCCAGGTCGACAGCAGAAGCAACGTCCGATAAGCAGCAAGCTTCGCGATCAGCATGGTTCCTCCACACATTGTCGAAGGTATCCAGATCACCTATGGTGCAAGCCGCGAATCCGGTGGCTCGATGGCGTCCAACAGCCCGTATATCGGTGGTGCTAGATTGTGCTACTTTGCAGATGAGTAGCTTCTTAAGCAATGCATTTGTCAGTATCACGGGAGGACATCGCTCGACGAAAATGTAGCACAAAGTCACCCGATCAAAGTGAGGCGCGCATGCCAAGCGTACTCAACGCTCTCTGCGCCAACAACATGTGGTGTGCAGCAAGGCTGCCCAAGTTACGGTAGCTGCAGACACTGTGCAGATATCGTACATCAATGGCGTCAGTCCATCTACTTGCAACCAAGAGCTGCATATAGTCTCATGCACGTCGTATGCAGCTATGCGCTGTCCTGCAGTAAGCTTAGCCCCAAGGCTGCCCAATGTCTGAGGCCGTAGCGTTGACGCAATATTTGATTGGGCTGCTCGAGTGAAACCACGATGCCAGGTACGTCTCATCGTCGACTGGCTGATCGCAACGTCAGGTCTTCGAAATGATCAAAGACTATCGTTACACCAAAGTCATCAAACGTCGGGCGGCGAAGCTGTTGCCGAAAATGTTTCGCCTCACTAATAGTAGGAAGTAGCACACTTGCCAGCGCATAGTTGTGAGCCCAAAGGTACCTGGAGTGTGGGATCAATGGTATACATGATTACTTCTGCCGGCGGCGTGGGTTGTCTGCGATGCGCATGAGCATCTGCAGGAGGGCCTGGAGAAATAGCCGGTGGAACTTCCTCTCCGCCGCGCAGGTCCGATCACTCCAGAACAATGCCGTCACAAGGCATGGATGATCGCTCAAGCGTGCGATCACTGCTCTTTCGAAACAAAATGCCAACTAGGGCTCCATCGAGTATACATTACAGCGTTAGTCTTCTCTGTGATGCACAGTGATGAGGTGTAGATAACCAATGGCGAAATGAGCTACCGCAACCAATGAATGGTGCTTGTCGCAGTGTGAAGACGCTGACTGGCGCGCCTGGCACCGTTGCCGCTCGATGATCCGGGTCCAGGCGCTATTAGGCAGGATCAGAAACTGGGCGATTCGCGCCTGACCAGTCGCGGTTCAGCATTCTTCCTCGATTGCATGTAGTTCGCTGGCATTTTATGTAGCTTGCAATTATCGTACTACACGCGTCTCTAATTCTTCCGTGGTTCTCCAATTGATCAGTCCGACGGTCGCGGACACATTGGCTACGTCAGGGCTGAGTGGCATCCCGCGTCGGCAATCAAGTTATTGTGAGGCGCGAGGCGCGTCGCACGTCCTACGCAGATTGCGCCCGTGGACGAAGCTGCCGGCATCGAACGGACGCCAGCGCGTTGGGGCCAGTGTGTTGTTGTTGGCTTGGCACGCTGCTGCAGCGCCATCGGTTACGCGCATCCACCATTCTTATTGCGGAGTCCATTGGGGGCGTGTGGGCAACCAAAGTGAAGCCACGATCGCGAGCGGCCATCATCAGACGTCGCGCAATTTGGTCTAGCTTGCAACAAAGTTACGAGCGAAGCTGCTGATGCAGCATTAACGAACGCCGACCATTCCTCACCGCTTGATTGGCGTGTAAAAGTCAACAGGCCAGACTGAATTTCGACAAAGAGACTTTCCCCGGAACAGCCACACCGCTACTACAGAATCCTGAACATCGCCTGCAACTGCCCAGTCCCGTCATAGCGGTCGCGAGTACAGAGCTGCCGGCACTGATCTAGCTTCACCCGCTGCCGAGTCGCAGGTCACACAGCATACTACTTCGACGCACTGCTGCAGGTGGGACAGGGTATCTGCTTCGGGCCGTCCGCAAAGACGGTCAGACTACTCCTGGAGTGACGTGTCGAACGCCAGCGAATCGATTTGCCAGCTCAGCACTGACGCCAGGCCTCGAGCCTGCAGCCCGCCAGATACAATATGTCACAGAGCCCGCCGCGCGACGATGAGGAAGTGGAACAACCGCTCCCGTCAGGTGACGAGGATGCCGCCCAGCCACAGACTGAAGGCGAGCCCGACATGAGTCTCGCCGAGCACGACCTGGGTTACGACTTCGAGGTCAAGGAACAGGACCGATGGCTACCCATAGCAAATGGTGCGTAACCCTCCCTCATCTCACACATACACCCCTTCAAGTCACTGCCCATCCCCATTCATCGATTTCACATGACCTTCGAGCACCTTGCATACCAGACGGACAAATTGACTGGCTCTGCCTGTCGCACCTTCCCTGCCCTGGTCCCAAGTCGCTGGGTGCTGTCCTACGCTCAAGCCTTTGACACCTGCGACCGGCCGCTGCGGTGCTCAATGCATTGGAGTGCGCGTCAAAAGATACAAAGCGCGTCTCCTCCTGCCGCGCCGTCGAATCAGAGGCTCGTCAGCCAGCCCAGCTGCTGCAGCCTCTTGTTTCGCGCAGCCGAGCGGACGAATAGTGATGCCTTTTTCGTCTTCCCCGCAGGCATCTCCTCCGTCACCGCGGCGCGAGTCCTCGACGCCCAGCGCGAAGGCCAAATACCTTGTACGCAAAGCGATACTAGGGAGCGATGCTGACATTCAGAATTTTGCTCCAGTCGCCAGAATCATGAAGACTGCTTTGCCAGAAAATGCGAAGATCGCCAAAGAGGCGAAGGAGTGTATGCAGGAGTGTGTGTCGGAATTCATATCCTTCATCACTAGCGAAGGTACGTACTTCTGCATCTTCTGCAGTGTCACAATCGGAATCGCTAACATGATGCACAGCATCTGAGAAATGTCAACAAGAGAAGCGCAAGACTGTCAACGGCGAGGACATCCTCTTCGCAATGACATCTTTAGGATTCGAGAATTACGGCGAGGCGCTGAAGATCTACCTGTCACGGTACCGAGAGGTATGCCACCGCGTTACGTACTGCGTTTCATGGTCAGAGCTGACATTCTGCACAGAATCTGATCGCCAGAGGCGACCAAAGACCTGCACAAAGTGGCAGCAACGCTAACGAGAACGCAGCTGTAGTCACAGCCGGCTACGATGTCAATAACCATGTCGGCATGGGTACTATGGATCCTACGGCAGACGGCGCACAGGACTTTGCAGCCTACTCCGTAGCGCATCATCAACCGGATTATTAGGAGTGCTGTGCCCTGCCCCGAGATGGCCTGCACGGATGGGACTGCCCAGGCGGACTCCAAGTCTGGCAGCGAGCAGATTTTGTGACATTTCCGCCACCGATGCTTCAAAATCTGGTCGTCGATGAGCCGCAGACGGTCCCCACGAAACAATTTTCTATCCGCGCTCTCCGTGGTCGCAAGGACCCATCGCGACAGGCAAGGGATGCGAAGATCAGGAAGTGGCGTTTGTCCGTCATGCAGGAAGAGGCAGATGGGATGGGCGTGGCATCAAGTGTCACCGAAAGACTATCTCTGTCGGCGCACAGTCCTCTCCCCATCTGGAGGTCCCAGCATTACTCTTGCTAGCGTAGTCAATACGCAGCTTCAAGTACGATGGTGGCTGTCATCATCACTTGCGAAATTTTGCTTTCCTGGAGTCTGGCTCTGTACAGTGGTCCCTGCTCTGGGACCGGCGTCAGTGGGTATGGGTTGATCGAAAAGGGTTTACAGGGCAAGATCAGTCGCTGCGATGAGTCGCGCGCTCGCTGTATGATAGATGCTGTACTCAGTAATACTCGCTGCGCCCGGTATCATGGAGACAGCCTTGATCGCCCACGAGACGTGGACGGAGGAGTGAACCGCTCGTGAGGTGTTCGATATTGTATGCTTTTGTTACATCTATGCTGGGTGCCTAGTTTATGAAGTTCACACAGAAGAAGTGCAGTATCAAACTGCCGAACACGTAGTCCGCGAACGCTCTGTAAACACATGTCAGCTCCTCGTTCCTGCCACTCGCATCGAGCTAGTCTAGGATTCAACATACCGTTCATGTGACAGTCCTTCGAAGTCTGACTTGTTCTCCGGGTTTGTCTGTATCCTCAAACTTGCCGTCAAGACGAATTGTCCCACAGTGGCAGAGAAGCCTGCCAGGAAGGCATTGAAAGGCTACGAATCCCAAACCGTCAGCACCATTGCTTCACTCCTCCGTTTGCCCAACCTCTCCCGGTCACGGAGTACTCACGAAGTTTCCAGCAATCACACAGTACACAAACTGCAGCACTCCCACCGTCACCAGAAACAGCAAGAACGCATCTAGCAACTTCGTCCTCTGCGGTGTACGGTCGACGTAATTGTTCCAGACTCCTATGGCGATTTGCTGGGCATCTGAGGTATTCTTGATTGAGGATACCGATGGCGAGGTCGATGTAGAAGAGGGTGCGGGTTTGTTCCGAGGTTTCGTGGGCTGGCCTGCGGCGGAGGAGACAGCTTGGTTTGGTTTGGCAGTGTTGGCGGGGATTGAAGAGGGAGGGGGAAGGATGGAGGCGGGCTTTTTGGGCGCCATGGTGAGGAATTGGGTCACGGGTGTTGACTGAGATTGGTGTTGTGGTGGAGCTGAAGTTCTGATATGCCAATGGCTGTCTCGTGTCAATGGAAGTGAAGCTCCAAGTGTCTGCAACCTGAGGCGCTAAGGCAAACAATAAATATCACATGCGCTGAACTTCAGGGCTCTTGTGATCGCTTGACAAAAGCGCAAAGTTGTCGCATAGTTACGTGCGACCCCCAAAGTACAGCGATCATGCCTCAAGCACAGCCTGAGCTGAAGAAGGTATGTGACTTCTCATCATTGTGCGCATAAATATCTGCTGACCGCAATACCTCCACAGTACCTCGACAAGCGAGTCGAAGTCCAACTAAACGGCTCGAGAAAGGTGATGGGCACATTGCGCGGCTACGACGTACGTTCCCCCTTCTTCCGTCGCTTTCCGTCCCGTTCTTGCTGACGATCAGCGCAGGTCTTCCTTAACATTGTGCTCGACGAAGCAACAGAAAGCAAACCCAACGGCGAGAAGGCAAGGATAGGCATGTGTGTGATACGCGGGAACTCTGTGGTGATGCTGGAGGCACTTGATCGAATTCCAGATGGAGGTGGCGGAGGGCATCGGGAGTAGATGGGGTTTGGGCATTGACGAAGGACAAGGAACTTTACTGGAGTCTGGCGCATGGCGCAACGATAAGCTGCACGGCGGTCGCAACTCATGGGTGAATTGCGCATGCGATAGGAACATAATGCAAAATTATGCCCTTGATCGGGTGGACAGCGCTTCGCTGCCGTACTACGATGCATGCCACGAGAAAGGCGCGATTCGACTGCAAGGCTGGGGATGTGAAGGAAGGGAGGGTGTGACGCAAGAAAGATGACACGAGGCGTCCGATAGAACAAGACGATGGGACTGCATGTAGTGACTAAGTCTCAGTTTCAGCTACGCTACCTTTCAGGTACGGTCACACTGCAGACTCTACTACTTCAAAGCCTCTCCTCCTTTCATCTCACGTCTCTCGTGCATTCTTCTCATCCCATCTTCTCCAGCTCTGAATTGCTGCGAACTCTGGCATTTCCGTTATGCAGCAGAGAAGTTGCTCCTCCGGCGTCGGTCGGTCAGGAGATGGCCAGTCATCGAATGCGTTCGCCCTCTTCACGACGCAGCATCAACTACGATTAGGCACTGGGCCGGATGCGTTACCACCCAAAGCCTGTTGCGCTCTCATACGAAAGGACCTGCCCGTCCCGAGATCGGGCCTGTGGGGCGTATGTTCGATAGCCCATCATCGCGCCTTGTCGTCTTGCCGGCAGCCTGAGATAGTGGTCTCCACAGTGTGGCACCTTTCGCCTTCTATTAAGTTTCGCGGTTGCATCCGTCAAGTACATGCTCAGGCAATCTTTCTGCCAACATTCCCTACACCCTTACCGACAATGCTGACAACGACCTCATCCTCGGCATCGCCTTCTCTCAAACCCCACC
>KZ111164.1:7443-25980 GCA_002077045.2 Rachicladosporium sp. CCFEE 5018
TCGAGAGCGTCAGCAGTGATTGACTTGAGCTTTTCGATCTCAAGATTGCCCAGATGATCGATAATGTGCTTTGCGTTGTCGGTGTCATCATCGGCCTTTCCAAGCCAGACGAGCACGCTGGTTGCATTCTGGTATATCGCACTCATGAGCTGGACTTGCGATGTCTTCTCCTCGAGATTAGACTGATGGATGCAGATTGCGTCTACCCAAAAGAGCTCTTGATCATGTCGTCTGCCAAGATGGGCTAGTGCGTCGAACAGATTCTCTAGCAAATAACATTCGACTCCGTTGCACCTGACCACCTTGAAGCCTTCGTTCTCAGAGACCTGAGCTTGCTCTGGGTGTAGAGCATTCTTCCACGTGTATGAGAGCGCAGCGAAGCTGTCAATCCTGCGAAGCGACATGACCTTGAGCGCACATTCGACTATGGGCTCGAACGAGACCACCTTTAGTAGCCTGATCTCTTCTTTCGCATCGTCGAATCTAACTTTCTCGTATACTTGGGGCGGCATGATGTTTTTTGCCAGACCGGGCAAAGATTGGGACATTTTGTTACCGTAGGACACTTACATATGACAACAGTTCTGGACGGGACCGAAGTCCAACATGTGCAGCCTAAGACAAGACATTGAGGTCTTATGTGGGCATGTCTCTACGCGCATACCGTTATAGCTAAGATGAGATGCAAGCCTCATGCACTGTACTCACCGGTTGCGGCCTCAGATGCACGCGCTGCGGGGTCAAGGCGACAGCATGTAGTCGACATGATAAGATGAGCCCGTGTCCTACAACATCTTCCCCACCGCATACTTGCTAAAGCGATGCTCGCCGATGGTTGACTTTATGTACCGACCAGGAGTATTAGTAGTCTTGCTTGCACTCACCCTCGTCGCGATCTCGTGGCAGGGCCTCAGGGACCGACTCAGCCCCAGCACGACAATGCCACCGGGCAGTTTCGTGCAATTCTCATACGTATCCCGTTTATTTCAGCATGATCAGCAGCAGACAGGTCCTGAGAGCGGTTTCCGAGCAAAGACATTGCCGCGACTTGGTATCATTGATCGAGAGTACGAGTCTGACGTAGGACAATCTGAGACCCTTCCGTGGGAACGACTACAACGGTATCTTGATCATCTAAACTCGGCCAGTCCAGCATATGAGCGATACAAAATCTTGTTTGTTGCCCGCCACGGAGAAGGTAATCAGCACTGTGTCCTCACTTGCAGCTTTTGCGTAAGCTTTCTGACTGGGTGCAGGCGTACACAATGTGAAGGAGCGCGAGGTTGGTAGACACGAATGGGAGCGATATTGGTCGAAGATTGATGGCGATGAGACCATGTCATGGGTCGATCCCAAGCTCACTGAGAGGGGACTTCAGCAAGCTCAAGATCTTGGCAAGTTCTGGACCAACGCGATCAAAATGGACCAGGTAGCCGCACCAACTTCGTTCTACACCAGCCCGCTACGTAGATGTCTGCAAACCGTGGCGACAACCTGGCAGAATGTCGCAGGACTCCCGCCATCCAAGTCTCCGGTAGTGCACGAGTCGCTGCGAGAGATCTTCGGCGTCCACACCTGCGACAAGCGAAGTTCGACCTCCCAGATACAAGCGGAATTCCCATATTTCGATCTGAGTCCAGGTCTGACGGCAGACGATAGGTTGTGGACCCCTGACCATCGCGAGACCATGCAAGAGCACGCGGAGCTCTGGCGGATTTTTTTGCAGGACCTTTTCGACAACGATGAGAGCACATACTTGTCAATAACGACACACTCGGGGGCCACTCGTGCGTTATACCTTGCAATTGGGCACCCAGACGTATGGACTGCTGCTGGCTCTGTCGTGCCCATAGTGGTCCTCGGCCGGCGAGTGAAGCCTAATTGAGGCTCTACCATCTTGGCTGCTGTAATGCTTATCAGTTACGCTCTCGCGTTAGGAGGCTCACTTGGTACATTCGGACATGCGCCGCTCAGAGTAGTATGGGGAACTCGCGATACTTGCCATCTCCCAGGTACGTGAACGCTACGCCATGAATACCTTATCAGTATCACCGCTTCTCTCAATCTCTGACGACTATGTAGTACTTGCTCATGTCTAGCCAGGTTGAACATTGCTGCTTCGGCATTCCTCCCGAGAGGCTAAAGTGTTATCCTGACAGAGGTTGGAGAGTGACTTGAGCATCAAGACTCAGTCGTCGATGGTAGGCACGCACCTTGTAGACGTACCCTACGGCCTTATACCTGAGAATTGAGGTCAAACCTCTCCACAACGCTTCCATACATGCTCGACACAGCCGCCTGTGATCTTCGCTCAGCCGTGTGCCGTTGAACTTCGGGTTCCGTGTATTTGGGCCAATTCCATCATCACAGTCGACGCCGTATCAGCATGCACGTGTGTCACATGCTTCGTCCGATGATGCTCACCGCAGGAATTCGATGTCCTCCGGACAGTCTGCACAAGTTTGTCGATCGCGGAGACAGGCATTCCAGCTCGCGCCGATCGGCGAGTGGGGACCTGCACAAACAAGTCCCTACAACACGCATGTCGATCAGCTTGCATATACCATGTCGCTACGTCCGCAAGACTCAACAATGTAGAATATAGCACCGGAATCCGCCGGCTATGAAAATGACTTTCCTGTTGGCGCACGCTACGTGTGATAGCTGCAAGCAGACGGCATCCGATCGACGCCGCAGTCAAGTACAATGTCTACCTTGTGTCCCTATACAGGTGGGAATATATAGTAGGATGGCCGCCCTTCTCTAAATCAGCACATTCGCAATCCATCCACCATATTCCCTTCGTTCCTTACTTCGAATCCCTTAATCTCCCAGCATCATGTCTTGGTCACCACCGAAGGAATACGCCTCACGCCCTGTAGTGGTACTCGGAGGCGGCGTACTGGGCCGCAGAATCGCCGCGTGCTGGGTCAGCGCAGGATGGCATGTCATCATTCGGGACCCGTCCGAGCGGTCGAGGACAGACGCCGTCGCCTACATCAAGGACAATTTGGCGATCTATCTCGCACTGAGTCACGGACAGGCAGGAACTTACGAAGGCGTCGAAGATCTCGAGCAGGCTGTGAAAACCGCGTGGCTCGTCTTTGAAGCCATGGATGGATCTAAATCTAAGGAGTACTTAGACTTGTATAAGTTATATGACGGCACGGCCCGTACCGGCCAAGGTAGGTTAAGTAAAGGTAAACCGTAATAGTCTCTTAATACCTCGACCCCTCGATACCTCGACCTCTTAATACCTCCCCTCGACCACTCGACACCTCGACCCCTCGAAACCTCAACCCCTTAGTATACCTATAAGCTATGGACTACATTCTCCCTACGTTCAAGTTCGTTTGTGTTACGTTTGCGTTACTCGCTGTTGGAACTGGGGCAAGGGGAGTCGTAGATCCCGTCGGATTCTCAAGATCGTTCGGCCTCGCGCTGGAATCAACGAAGGGGAACGAGACCAACGACACAGACGCCGACGCGCGCCGCAGCACGGCAGCATCTCGTGCCGACCAGCAGTATCGCCGCCTCGCGGAGTCGTACGCCTCGCTGATGGGAGTGAGACAACTCGGGACGGGCCTCACCCTCCTCACATTCGCGTACCAAGGGAAATGGACAGAGGCGGCCACAATCCTAGTCATTATCGGCATCGTAGTTGCTGGTACCGATGGTTTCTTCCTCGCGTGCGCCGGGTCGAAGTCAAATGGTCGGTTCCATGCCATACCTGGTGCAGGTATCTCGGCGCTCGCTGCGGGTGCGATATACGTGGGGGCTTAGATTGGATGTCTACGATGTTCGAAAGAGTCGCAGAAGATGTAAGCTCGCTAGCTGTGTCGTCCGTCGCACGAAGCACTGGTTACGGGTTGTTAAGCATACTCACGCCCACGAGACAGAGTAGGCTTACGAACACGTCTCAGACATGTCTACATCTAGGCGATACAGATCGAAACTGTCAAGCGGAGGTCTTGCTTACATGATACGCACAGCAACACTCGCTATAGCGATGAGTCTATGGGTACGGGGGACGACTGCAATGGAATACAAGAAGCGACTTCGTGACACGGATGCGAAGCTCAACCTACCTGGGAGCGTACAAAGTGATCTGACCCTGACCGGAGCCAACTGCCTGCTCGCGGGAAATGTTACAGCTTCAGTAAGGCGACAGCTAGACGTTCATCGCTCGAGTTCCCATGCGTTCGCAGCCCCTGCTGATGTCTCCTCCAAAACCTCCTTCTTCGTGTACCCATCACCTGCACAGCATCGACTCCCGCTTCCACGGACAGTGGCGTTGATCATTGGCGTATTGCCTTATCGCTTCGTGATATCGACGTGCTTGCGTCTGAGCTTATCGCTCTTTGCAAGCCACATGGTCCGGAGCGTTCGGAGGCTGGTGGCAGGCGGCGGTGGCTGTCGACGCCAAATAAGCGCCATCTAGAATCTGGGTGTATAGCCTCCGATCGATTGCGCATGAGCAGCGAGCGTGCCAGCTTGACTAGGCATTGTGTCGGTAGCACTGAGTAGGAAGCCATGGATGCCGTGTCGGGCGGAAGCTGCTGGACCAGCTTGTCCTTGAGGCAACCTCAGAAGAGGCTTTGGCGTTGTCGATGTTTGCAGAGACGCTCCGCGGTAGAGGGTCTGGATGACGTTGTGCTGGCGCTTCATATTTGCGAGCTCACGCCTCGAGTTTGCTAGCTAGCGCTCCATTCTGAAGGAGCGCAGGCTGATGATGCACAGGATGGGACGCCTCGTGCTGGTGTGAACGCTGAGTAGCAGTGCAGAGAACGCAAATCGCGTGCTGAGGTATTCGGTGTTGATTTAGGATGGGCGGTCGTAGTCGATGACAACGCTGCGAGATAAGAAAAGACCGACGTTGCTGAGTGTTGAAGTGAAGACTTTGCAGGAGCTGGGATAAGAAACGGAAGTAAAAAAATCTCATAAGCAGACCCACTCATACTGACCTCGCGGCCAGTCACAACACCGGACAGTCACGCAACCGTCGCCATCATCCGCCCCCGCGAGCAACGCGCAGGGCAGCTGCACATGCCCTCACGCTCTCAGAGCCAGAAGTCAGCCTCCAGTGAAGGAGCGCAAGAGGTATCATCTTCACCCTACCTGCGCTCTGGCGCGATGTGCATTTGTCCTTACCTGTCTTCTTCGAGACCGTAGTGTGCGCCTCCTTCGCCGCGCCCTCGCTCTCCTGCTGCGATGCATCGCCCAGGCCAGACCGCCTCCTGTGCACCTCCGCAGCACTGCAACTGGCGTTCATCTCTTTCGTCTGCACAGCGCTGGCTGCAGCACTGAGATTCGGACTCAGGGTGCAAACAGTTGTTACGGCGTCCTCTGCATGTGATTGAGGGAGCGAGCCGTGCACGAGACGACCTCACTGCATCGGTTCCTTGTCAGCTGCATGACAGGCTTCGACAGCGACCTTTGCGACGTCTGCAAGCGTGTGTTATTCCTCCGGCGGCCAAGGTGAAGATCTTCGGGGATGCGGGACATGCCTGTACAGGACTGGCTGTTGTGAAGTACTGAATAGTCTTGTTTCGTGCGACTTGAGGGCAGTGCAGATAGGCACAGACTGTGAAAATCATGGAGCCCAGCCCGCCACCTGTCGTATTCACCACCGACTCATCCGTGATGTGATTGCACAGATTCTGTGCTACCTATCATCGCGGGCATGGCGGATTATAGTAGAGTATTAGAGGCAGCATCTCGTGAATGCCCTCTCACATGTTCTCCCCATCACACGCTAGGCCCGGGACGGGACGCACGAAATTAGCCCTTAGCCCCGCCAACGCGCAGCCTCACCTCTACTCGCCAAAACAGAGACACACACACAAGCTCACACCACACCACCCACTGACAAGCCTCACCCCACTGCAATACTCTCACACTCCTTCCAACACCCACAACACAACAATCCAATCATGGCCACCGAGGAGCGCAACAGCAAGACCTTCCTCGCCAGGCTGTGCGAGCAGGCGGAGCGCTACGATGAGATGGTCACGTACATGAAGGAAGTGGCCAAGATCGGCGGCGAGCTTACAGTCGACGAGCGCAACCTGCTGTCTGTCGCCTACAAGAACGTCGTCGGCACCCGCCGCGCATCCTGGCGCATCATCAGCAGCATCGAGCAGAAGGAGGAGGCCAAGGGCTCCGACCAGCACGTCGGCATCATCCGCTCCTACCGCCAGAAGATCGAGAAGGAGCTCGAGCAGGTGTGCGAGGATGTGCTCAATGTTCTTGACGAGAGCCTCATTCCCAAGGCCGAGACTGGCGAGAGCAAGGTGTTCTACCACAAGATGTACGTACCTGCCTTACTGCACTGCCTCGTCAACACGACTAACACATCAATCCCAGGAAGGGCGACTACCACCGCTACCTTGCCGAGTTCGCCTCAGGCGACAAGCGCAAGACCGCCGCCACCGCCGCCCACGAAGCCTACAAGAACGCAACCGACGTGGCACAGACGGAGCTCACCCCAACTCACCCCATCCGCCTTGGCCTCGCCCTCAACTTCTCTGTCTTCTACTACGAGATCCTCAACTCGCCCGACCGCGCCTGCCATCTCGCCAAGCAGGCTTTCGACGACGCGATTGCCGAGCTCGACAGCCTGTCCGAGGACTCCTACCGCGACAGCACCCTCATCATGCAACTGCTGCGTGACAACCTCACTCTGTGGACGTCCTCGGATGACCACGGAGGCGAGGCTGCGCCCGCTGCGGCTGCCACTCAGGAGGCGCCGCCAGCTGCTGCTGCGACCGAGGAGGAGAAGCCCGCTGCGGCGACGACGACCGAGGAGCCCAAGGCGGAGTAGGTTCTCGTTTGAGGTAGTCTAAGGTGTGCGAGATCGAGCAAGTGGAGTGAGGTAGCATGAGAGAAGCAGTTATACCAAGGCAGAGGGAGCATGGAGCGAGCGGAGAAGGTTTCATTACGTCTCTCGTGCTTCATGGCACATGCAAGCGTTGATTTTACCCGGGTTTGGCATTCGCAAGAGTGCTGGCCCACACTACACCGACGAAGCGCGCACAAGCGTATGAAAGACATAGCAAAGTTTACCCAAATTCCAACCGTCTCACCGTGAACAGAGTACACCGTAAGCGCTGGAACATAAGGCTTTGGTATACAGAAGCATGCATGTTCCGGGGTAGATTTGACCCACCGCCATCAGCAAAGCATGCGACACGTGTGCTGATAGCTCCAAAGATGCATTCCTCTATCACGAGATTCTATCATGGGACGCTCTCTGTTGTGAGCTGCCCGGACTACCCAACAACGCATCAGACGATTCTTTGCCTTCCTCCTCTTCCGGCCATATCCTCTCAACAAGTGGCGCCTGTTCCTCCATCTCCAACTGCCGACCAAGTGGCAGCTCAATACTCTTCTCCGTCTCTTGCCTCGTGATGCGCTTTTCAAACCACCGTGCAAACGTAACGCTCGGCTGATCTATCCATCGCTCCGTCACTGCTGCTACAATGAAGCAGATTGGCGTGAGAGTAATGAAGTCAAACGCACACTTCACGCCCTTCCCCGCGCCCGAACCGTCTATGAACCGGTCCAGATGCGGCTTGAGCACAGCAATAATAGCCGGATGCACGAGGTAAAGCGAGAAACTCAGCTTCCCCAACCATTGACAAAACGTCGATTCGGGAACGCGCCGGAGCCAGGGCACTTGCGAGATGCCGATGATGATGAACATGCCCGACCAGTACCACAACCAGCGAGTGTCTTCTTGCATCTCGAACATCCAGAAAGGCGGATAGAGGGTGTAGAGCCACTGGTAGCCGACGCGTGGTATCGGGTGGAAATCGAAGGGGAGGACTTTTGGAGGGACGCCGCCCATGTAGTAGCCGAATGCGAACATGAGCACAAACGGAATCTGGTAAACAATGTGCCGGGCGCGGGAGGTAGGCGCCGCGTGCTTCTCGCTCGTCTCGGCACGATGGCGTTGCTCGAGCATGACTTCCGCAAGCAGCATGCCATTCAGGAACAGCGAAGCCCACCAGCAACCGCGGTGAAGTGCGTAGAGCGAGGAAAACCCGATGACTGCACATCTCAGTTTGAAAGCAGGTATGCGCGACACAAAGAGAATTGTCAAGTAGCTGACGATCGAGCCGTAGTACTCCATGGGTATTGTCCAAGCAGAAGGAGCATACGGGTACCGATCTCTGAATTCATGTGTTTCGGCGTAGCTGAACGGCGATATATGCGCATCAGTGCGGTGGACAAAGTCAAGCAGCTGCTCCATGGTGGAGTTCTTCCTCTCAAATTCGAAAGAGAAAGTGCCCGCTTCCACCATGTCCACCGTTCGCATTAGGAAGAACCCGGGAATGCCCACCAGGACCACAGGCAAGTAGAGTCGGAACCCTCGGCGTATCAGACTCGAAGCCAGACTCTCATAGCATGCCAGATGCTGCCCCTTCCGCAACAAAGTCAAGCACTTGATCGTGATCGCGAACCCGCTGATGACGAAGAAAATGCAGACCGCAGCGCTTCCAGCGGCCCAGATACCGCGGAATAAGGGCAGCTGGTGTATGTAGACGTCCTCGGGGGTTGCGCCGTAAGGGTTGCCCCAGAGTGTGTGCAAGCCGAAGAAGTGGAAAAAGTAGACTTGCAATGCTGCGATGCCGCGTAGACCATCAAGCCAGGATGTGTTCGACGCGCGGTACTGGACGGAGTTCTCCCATGCAAAGAGGACTTTGGGGTGGAGGACGCGTGAGACTTGTCGGAGGGAAGGGAAAATGGCTGGGAAGCGTCGTATGGGTTTGCTGTCCTTCACGGGCTCCATGGTGGGTAGCGACATTGGCAACATCGTGCTATGTGATCCAGACAGAGGCCACTATCTCCAGACTTCATCCATCGCGTGTCGTAGACGACCGACGAGAACGCAAGAGACAAGGACAGTAGACGCGCAGTCATCATCTCCCACCGCGGCTCACCGTCCAGGCACATGGCGAACTCCATCGTCCGCGAATGTCACGCCAGATCCCAAAAGCCAAATCCTCGACCTGCGTGGACGTGAGCCGCGGTGTGGCACGCTGCTTCGGGGATGGCGCGAGTGGGGATTGGGTTAGACTTTTGTCCAGAGCCGTTATCTGGGCTGATGCCTCGGTGATCCTGGGAGGACGATGTGCGGAGGTATCTTTGTACTTGGGTGAGCCCGAGTGGGTGGTAATCATAGCGGCGATCTTCGGTGGGGATTCCAGAAGCAGCAGCTTGAAATAATCACCAGTGTCCAATTTGTCGGACCGGGTCGGGCGAGGCTTGCAGGGGAGTACGACGTGAGAGACATGCCGTTCGTCTTTGATTCATCCCTGAGACTCATAACGCGCTGCTGTCCTGCGCATTGTCGCGCGATAACAGTGGGCACGCCTTGTCGAATAGGCGCCGAGCATCAGCACTATGTTGTCGGCGAACAGCATTCACCATACCTGGCGCGAAAGGTGATGTTGTCGCTGACTCGCCACCTCCGCACACGCATGGCAACCCCCTGCACGGACTGGAGATCCCCCAGGCGCCTCGCGACCTCACCTTCGAGGGATGGAAACTATACATACATCGTACAGAGAACAAAAGACGACGTATGACACTCGCATTACATCACTATTTACAGGAGCTATTCACAATGCAGCGCCAAATGTCAGATCCGCTCCGAGTTGTCAACCCCGATGGATGCACTTCTCCAATTCGCCTGCCATTATTGTCCCATATACGTCAATCCCTCAAAACCTCTCCCTCGGCCCCGTGCCATGCTCCTCGAGCAAATCCTCAAAGTACGCACTCGGCGCTCGACTGCTCCCGCCCATATCGCTATTGCTCGTCCTGGCACCCAAGCCCTGCCCGCTAGCTGGGTAAAGGTACGAGTTTCTCGCACCAACATCCATATACGATGTTCGATTGCCACGCCCAGCATCTCGCATGTCGCGCGACTGCCGGCTGGCTCGGTTTTGCGACGTAGGTGACTCGGCATGTCGGGCGTAAGGTGCGAGAGATGTGCGATCGCCGGCGTTGCCACCGAGGGTAGTGTGAGTCGGTGCGTGTGATGATGGTGATGCGTAGTAGCCTGCGGGAAGATATGTGCTGCTTCGTTGGTGATTCAACTCCACAACCGGTCGCGAAGGATCACCTCCCCAGCTCGTATGCCGTGCCTGTGCTGTTGGACTGAAGAACAGCCCTTCCGGTCCTGGAGCTGATGGCTCTGCGTGTCGGCTATGCAAAGGCTTGCCAGTCGAAGTCAAGGCATCGAGGGACATGCTCGAGCCTGCGTCGTGATATCGGTTTGCTGATGTGTTGCCGTGCCTTCCGCTCTTGCCTGCCACTGCATCGTAGCCTGTGCTGCCACCCCAACTTCTGCCGTCCTTCTCGCTGCCTCGTATGCTTGCCATCGCGCTCTTTCGTACGCTGCGGTTGATGCTCCATGCCACTAGTCCTCGCCAGAAGAGCACGCATGCGCCCATGAAGGCGAGGACTGCGCCGACCACAATGAAGACCGTGCCCTCAGGTAGCTTCGACTGCTGCATGAAGGGTGCCGCTGCAGTGTATGGGATGACTAGCGTGGGTATACCAGCGCCTGCGATGGTGGGAAGATCAGAAATGCGTATGCCATTGCCGCTGTTTACACTGCCCGTCGTGGCGAACACGGAGGTGCTGCTCTCGGGGACAGTGGAGGAGGGGTTTGTCGTGGTCGCTTCTGTTGTTGCGGAGGTCTCTGTACTTGAAGCAGATGACGAGGCTGTGGTTTGCGTGACTGTGGAGAGATCGGGAAGGTTGCCAGTGATTTGCGCGGTGGCGAGTGGCGCTATACCGAGCGCCAAAAGCGCGAGCAGTCGCGATCGTCTCGAGTGGCGCGATATCGCTCTACTGTGAATGTCTCTCCCTCCCAGGGCGGTTCGGTGGTTCTTGCCTTCAACGAGGCTTGGCTTGTTTACGTGTTTGTATTCTCGATGGGGCAGCCGTGAATCGTGTAGAAGCCTTCCCATAGTGTAAGCGACCACTAGAGGCAGCGACAGGGTAGAGCTAGTTCTAGTGAACACAAGCGAATGTGTGGTTTGTGTAGCACGAGCAGATGTACACGCCGTTGACAGTTTCGTTGTACACGAGTCCACCGTGCGGGTATAACCGTACCTTGTTCAAATTTAGATCCCTGCAGCCGCTCAAATCTGGGGTAGCCACGAAATATACACCCCTCTGTACGTTAAGGAAGGAACACTGCAGAAGCTCAACATCTTGCCTGAACCAGATACAGCAGCATGGGAGTCGCAAAGAAGGTGCGCAAGTTTGCGACCGTGAAGCGAGTCATCGGACAGCGCGATGCGCGACTGAAGAAGAATCAAGAGACCGCTGCAGATGCCCAGCAAAAGAAGAAGAAGACTGGCGATGAGCTGATACGAGAGATGTACGTCGGACTGTCCGCCTCGATATATACATCCTTTACTGACCTCAATCCAGTCCACAAGCCCCCTCAAACCTCTTCTTCCAACACAACACCGCCCTGCAAGCCCCCTACCAAATCCTCGTCGACACAAACTTCCTCTCCCACACAGTCCACCACAAACTCCCCCTGCTAAGCACCCTGATGGACACCCTCTACGCAACATGCACGCCCCTAATAACCGACTGCGTGATGGCCGAGCTCGAGAAACTAGGCCCAAAATACCGCATCGCGCTGCAGATAGCTCGAGACGAGAAGTTTGAGCGACTGAAATGTGATCACAAGGGAACGTACGCAGATGACTGTATTGTGGATCGGGTGGTGAAGCAGAGGATTTACTTGGTGGCGACGAATGATCGGGATTTGAAGAGGCGGGTGAGGAAGGTGCCTGGTGTGCCGATTGTGAGTGTGGCGAGGGGGAAGTATGTGATTGAGAGGTTGCCGGATGCGCCAGAGAAGTGATGGAGGTGACTATGCGATGGACTGGCACGATGAAAATTGGAAACACTGCTACTTAGCGAGGCGTCTGGTAATCTGAGTGCGGGCAAGGTCTAGAGAATGGAAAAGGATCGTAGAACTTCGGACGGGTAGGAAACATCATGCCAAGCGTCTTAGGTTGGCGATTTTCCCAACAGTCAAGCTCTCACGTCTCCAGAGTGTCCATCGCAGTGAGCACGCAGAGAGGTCAGCTTGCTGTTATACGTATGGAAGCGGGTATGATGCCGAGCTATCTATGTTGTACGCTGGTCATATCTCGCCCCTCACGACATACCAGACATGTAGTACCGAAAGCTGCTCTACTGCGTTCAGCTTTGGCCGTGCATGAACCCTTCGCAGCTCGCGTGTAGTGCGAGCTGTGCGCTCGCGTTTTTGATTCCGCATGACACTGCTATTGGGTGTCTCGATGCACTCCGCCGACATCCTCGATGTAGACAACCTCATCCAGTCCCGACAGCGTCGATCTATTCCTCCATCTTCCCATCATCTTCCTCATCCTCACCCTCCAGGCTTTTCTTCGCCAACCTCTCCGCCTCCTCCCTCAGCGCCTTGGGCACCTCCTCATGCCTTCCCTTTGTAGGCCCACTGACAGCACTGACCCACGTCATTTCGAGCTCAAACTCCTTGTCCTTGCTCTCCTCGTGCGCGACGTAGATGATTCTCGCCGCCTCCTTCACGCCCTCCTCCAAGCTTATCGTCGCGCCCTTCTTCGGGTCCAAGTCCAGCTTCTCCAGCTCCGCCTTGGCCGCCTGTCTGCCCTTGCCCGTCGCAGCACCATAATACCCCCAATACGCACCGCTCGGCTCAATCATGTAGAGATACGCTCCACCCTCTTTGGCGCCCTTCGTCTTCCCTCCCGCACCAGTCGAAGGACCCTTCCCAACAACCCCATCGACATCGACCTCGGTCTCCGCGTCCCAGCCACCAAGAATGGCAGTCACGCCGAATGGTCGCACGCCACTGCTGGTCGTGTACATTTGCACGTAGGCGCCCATGCGGTCTGCAAGGGAGGTGACGGGGATGGGCGCTTTGTAGGTGCTGCGCCAGGAGGAGGCTTCGTCGCGGGCACGGGAGACGAGATGGCGGCCGTCGGGGAGGAGGCCGGCTGAGACCTGGAGCGAGTGTCAGTGCTTGTCGGCGTATGCTAATCGATGTACTGCAATGCAACATACGATGCCAACGTTCCGATCCACTGTAGCAATCCGTCTATTCGCATCCTTCTTCTGTAGCTTACTCGTCACGAGCTTCTCGAGCGCGAGAACAACACCATCTTTGCATCTTATTCCAATCGCTGTGCCGCCGTTCTCTACCGCCTTGACGGCATACTCGACTTGGAAGTTGCGGCCATCGGGGGAGTAGACGGAGTTGGAGAGATCGTAGCCTGTGCCTATTGACGTCTACATGTAATTGGTCAGTGAGTAGCTCCGCTATAGTCGCTGAAGTGCAAACAGACCATTCTGCGGGCGATGTGGTATGGCTGAAAGGATGCGTAGGTATCAGTGTTGAGCGTGCGAGGGTGGCAAATGTTTGTTCGACAGGGACGTGCTGGTGGGAGAGGAGTGAATGAGTGTATGCAACTACTTTGTATTGTTAAAGTGAAGCTCGACGTTGTAGGCTGCGCTTAGCGCGTCACCGACTCGCGCCTGCAGCTTCAACATGTCTTGGCACATTGAATACTACATCACATATTGTTAGCCGGGCGCATTGAGACGGTAACAGTCAGACTTGATAGCACATTCCTGTGACCGACGGCAGGGAATGCGATAGGTGAGGCTTAAGCCGAGCACCGTTGTACAGCCTAACGTGGCCCTCTGCTACTGCTGCTACGTCTAGCCAACCCAGCGATGTGAGCTTTCCTGCTCAGCGCCCTTATCGTACACAGCATGAGGAGCTGTCCAGGTCTGACTGCAGGAGACTCTACTCTGCAGTTCACTGCCGCGTTCACTCCTTCCCGAGCGCAGTGCTCACCCCAGGCTTCCATTCTTCCCCTCACTGACCACCCTCACGCTCGCTGGTCCATTCACCTCAGCATCCAACTTCAAGTACTCCTTGACGGCAGACTTCCCGCCCCGATCGAGCAGATACTGCAAGTACTTCGTGCTCACATCCCTCACAAACCCTTCATCAAGCGCCTGCTTCCACCCCTTGACAGCATCATGCACAGTCTTGATCCTCGACTGCCGTACACTCTCATCGGACGTCGGCTGCGTCAATTCGAACTCTAGCCACGTTGACCAGAACGCTTGAACGCCGAAGAACTGTGATTGAGTCGACTGATAGAGTTTGCGTGCGCCCTCACTGTCAGCCTTGCACTGATACAGCACGCGAGCCCACTCAGCTACAAGCGCGCCTCGGGTCTGGCTGTTGCAGTCTGGACTCTCGCTATACCGCCGCAGGAGCTCGATCCCAGCATCCACACCATACTGCCGTCTGTGAAGGTTGACGAGCGATTTGATGGTCTCGAAATGACTAGGCATGAGCATCAGGACAGCCTCGTGGATGGCCTCTGCAACATCAACACGGGCTTGCGATTCCTCGAAGTACGCGTAATGTAGTCTGATCGCTGGCTGCGAGATGGGAACGTAGATCGTGCTCGCGCGCTGATAGGCATTGCGCACTTCCTCCTGCTTATCTTTCTGCGAGGCCAGCCAGCGTGCATAGCGGAACCAGAACTCATCATAGTTTGCTGCAGTGACCAGACACCGCTCGTACAGAAACTTCGTCCGCATGTAGTCTCCTTCAGCTTCCTCATAGTCGAGATACTTGCCCCAATTCGTGAGCTGCTCATCGTCAAGCTCGGTGACGTGGTAGTAAGGTCGTTTGATGCCTTGCTCGTAGGTCCACCGTGCTGATACCTCTGCCTGTGTCTTGCTGAAGATCTCCCAATGGTATGCATCGAGCCGTGTGCGCATGTCGCGGTCGACATCCCCAGGTTGGTTTGCAGTCTGCCCCACTTCTGACATGTACTGCGCGATGATGTTGGCTGACGCGAGCTTGTCCAGTGGCTGTTGCTTGCTCATGGAGTTGTAGCGTTCAAAGTATCGAGAGTACTGATGGAGTGGCAAATCAATGATGCGGCCGAGGATGGCGAAGATGCGATCTTGGTCTTCCAGCCGCTCTTCGAATTCGATGAACTTATCCCAAAAGGGATGCGCGAGGAAGTCTTGCCCACAGCTCTCTGCGCCTCGCTCGAACAGCCTGATCAGGTGGTGTCAGTATTGTCAGAGGCAGAATGGAAATGGAGGATATGCGGGAGGTGGGCGCGAACATTGTGCAGAAATGCGTCCCGTGTGCATGTGCTCATGATAGTGCTATTATGGGTGTGGTAGATTGTAACGCGACTCGTGTGTGTAGGCGGAGGGCAAAACAATCGGAGCTCGATCTCAAAGACAAGTGCGCTATTCGTCGATGCTGATCGGAACGTAAGACTCGGTCATGAGAGATCGGGGCAGAAGTCTCACCAACAGAGCATGTAGCCATGCAAAGGGCCCAACGCGCAAGATCGCGCAAGCTGTGGTGTTATGGGCAAAGGATAGGAAAGGGGTGCCCAGTAACTTACTCTCTGATCACATCGACGTCGTGATTTGTCTCGACCTTGAAGGCGCAGTAGTTGGTCCAGAGGTCGACTGATATGCCAATGCTAGCGACACCGTCTTGTCAGCTGCCGTCCACTTCCGCAGATACAGGTGTCCCACCATCTCCGCAGCCTCGCTGCCAGCGATCGAAAACTCTAGATCCGCATATCTCTTCCAGAAGCCGTAGAATAGTGGCCATTTCGCTAGGAATTGATCGTATGTGTCGCGGGTTGCTGCGATCGCTTGAGGACTCGAGTTGCGATTCAGACCACCTTCTTGCGCCTCAGCAGCACGTACAAGCTTCTCCCAGTGTTCGAATTCTTCCGGCTCGGCGATCTACGCCATGTCATTAGTAGGCTGATGTATGCGCGCGTACCTTGACGACAGGCGGGTGAGAAGTAGGAGCTAACCACTTGCGCACTCAGCTTGTGCAACTCGGCGTCATCTGTGAAGCTGAAGTCAGGCATTGCGCACGCTTCATTCAGAGCACAGCGAATGATGGAGATGATGGGGAGTGGCAAAGGGGAGTAGCAGTGGCAGTGGCTCTGCTGTTGGAGGGTAGAAGAAGCTGAGGTTCAAGTTCACTGGCGCGCAAGATGCCTCGGACAGCAGCTCCGCAGAGCCTCATTGCGCTAGCAGAGCCAAGCGAGAGCCATTGACTCTCGCGCATATGGATGCACGGCAGTCGTAGTCTGTATGTATGCACCTCACAGAAGCGCAGCATGAGCATCTCAGTAGCCAAAGCGGTCTTCACGAGCACGCTGCTCCGGCGCGACTTCGACAGTGCAGCACCAGACATATCCCGAGACGATGCAGTACTCTTCACGCGAGCTCTGTCACGAGCATCGAACATATGTACCAAGGCAGAAGTCAAAGCATGCAAAGACTTCATTACTCGAAACATCATTCCCTCAGCTACGAGGACCACGGCGTTATCGAAGTATTTGGTCGCTTTCAGCAAGTCCTGCACGTCTTCGAACCCAGACGATCTGGAGGGATGCAATGATTCTGGCACTGAAAAGTCGAGAGAGCCACCTACAGCAGCATTTCGGAGGTTGCATCTTCTATACGTAGTGCACGATGTGCTGTGCTTCATGTTCACACGGCTGAAGGACGGACCGCACGCAAACCAGAGCACTAGCAGCCCTGCTTGCACCGAGGCTTTGAAGTCCGCCATCCAGTCGCTTGCCCACCTGGCAGCTCACAGCGAAGGCAACGGACCTAGCACTACCCTGGCATCCGTCCAACGCATTGTTGACTACTGGGAGCGGCTCTCGATCTTCACATCCGAGCAATGCAGCGATCTGCAATCGTCTATCACAGTCTCTCGCACGTGGGACGATCTAGACCGCCACCTCGCCTCTCAAGAAGCCAAAGCAATCCTCGACGAGCAACGCCGAAAAGGCGAAGAAAGCAAATGGATCCTCCCACGCCAACACCACCTCCCTCACGACCCAACGACTCCCTGGCACGATCTCCCTGCAACAAATGCACTCTACCAGAAGCGAATGCGTGGCTTCCCCATCCGTGCCAACGCGCTGAAGCCAGGTGGAGTGTACTTGCAGCGCGGCGGGCAGCAGGCTAGTGAGAGTCTGCGGCGGGATGTAGAGCAGCTCCATCGTGAAGCGCTGCGATGTTTCGACAGGTATACTGATGCTGAGGAGGTGAAGGATGTAGACGCGCTGGGGAGTGTAGTGTGGAAGGATCGGGAGAGGCCGACGAGGAACTACTACGGCTTTACTTACGAGGGGATTGCGAGGCGGAAAGAGGCTGATCGTCAGCCTGCGTGGTAGCTGAGCATGTCAAGAAAGGCTGGAAGATCATCAAAACTGTGACTGAACCATTTTCTGTAACAACAAACTTTTCAATGCCCTCCCCTGTCTATCTCTCTGTTCATCAGAACCCCAGCAACGCACTAGCCCCCGCCTCACTGCATACATACACCGTCTCATGCATGTCCGTAAACCCGTTGAACCTGGTAGCGCTACATTTCGTGTACGCACCCATGTCCTCGAAGTACAGCCAGTCCCCAACATCAACTAGCTGCGGGGAAGTCCAAGACTCGGTAATGCAGTCGATCCCGTCGCATGTCGGTCCCCAAATAGAGTACTCGATTGACTTGTGCTGCGCAGATCTGACGGCAGAAGTCTCGTCATCGGACGAGCTGTAGCCAGAGTCGGCGAGAGAGAGGCTGCTAGGACAGTTGAAGCCGTTCGTACGGCGAGCGCATGAGAGCACCTGCGGGACAGGATGCTGGTGGTCGAATATGATGCTGCTGAAGTTGCCGTACACGCCATCGTTGAGGTAGAGCATGAAGCTGTGCAGTCCAGTAGCAGGGTCCTGTACCGTACGTCGAGCAATGACATTACAGGCCAGGGTGAAGGCAGCGCTGGTGTAGTAGCGGCCAGGCTCGGCAATGATGCGGACGCTGGGCAGAAAGTGCTGGTCGAGAGCTTGCGAGAGCGCAGCGGCCATCTCGTCGAACGTTTCGCTGATGAAGCCACCGCCGACGTCGAGAGTGTGGGGTGTAAAGCCAATAGCCAGGGCCTGGTCGAAGACGTTGCGCGCATCAGAGACAGCCTTGTGAAAAGCAGTCGGATCGGATGCACCAGAGCCGACGTGGAAGGCAACGCCTGCGATGTCCAGGTCTAGCTCTCGAGCAAGTGCAAGCAGCTCAGGCACACTGTCCATGCTAGCGCCAAACTTCTGACTCAGGCGACAGAGACTGGCCGAGTCGTCCGTCAAGATCCTGAGGTACAGCTCAGCCTGCGGACAGATCGCCTTGATCTTGTACAGCTCATCAGTATTGTCGAAGGTCATCTGCTTGACACCCTGTTGAGCTGTGTAGCGCAGGTAGCTCTTGGTCTTGCACGGCTGCGCGTAGATGATGCGGGACGGCTCAACGCCCGCCTGCAAGACCTGCTCGATCTCCGTCTTGCTCGCACAGTCGAAGCCAGATCCAAGTGCCGCTAGCAGCTTGATGATGACAGGATCCGGGTTGCACTTTACAGCGTAGTGCGGCGTGAC
>KZ111164.1:26080-56731 GCA_002077045.2 Rachicladosporium sp. CCFEE 5018
GCTTTCTGACTGGGTGCAGGCGTACACAATGTGAAGGAGCGCGAGGTTGGTAGACACGAATGGGAGCGATATTGGTCGAAGATTGATGGCGATGAGACCATGTCATGGGTCGATCCCAAGCTCACTGAGAGGGGACTTCAGCAAGCTCAAGATCTTGGCAAGTTCTGGACCAACGCGATCAAAATGGACCAGGTAGCCGCACCAACTTCGTTCTACACCAGCCCGCTACGCAGATGTCTGCAAACCGTGGCGACAACCTGGCAGAATGTCGCAGGACTCCCGCCATCCAAGTCTCCGGTAGTGCACGAGTCGCTGCGAGAGATCTTCGGCGTCCACACCTGCGACAAGCGAAGTTCGACCTCCCAGATACAAGCGGAATTCCCATATTTCGATCTGAGTCCAGGTCTGACGGCAGACGATAGGTTGTGGACCCCTGACCATCGCGAGACCATGCAAGAGCACGCGAAGCTCTGGCGGAATTTTTTGCAGGACCTTTTCGACAACGATGAGAGCACATACGTGTCAATAACGACACACTCGGGGGCCACTCGTGCGTTATACCTTGCAATTGGGCACCCAGACGTATGGACTGCCGCTGGCTCTGTCGTGCCCATAGTGGTCCTCGGCCGGCGAGTGAAGCCTAATTGAGGCTCCACCATCTTGGCTGCTGTAGTGCTTGTCAGTTACGCGCTCGCGTTAGGAGGCTTACTTGGTACATTCGGACATGCGCCGCTCAGAGTAGTCTGGGGAACTCGCGATACTTGCCATCTCCCAGGTACGTAGACGCTACGCCATGAATAACTTAACAGTATCACCGCTTCTCTTAATCTCTGACGACTATGTGGTGCTTGCTCATGTCTAGCCAGGTTGAACATTGCTGCTTCGGCATTCCTCCCGAGAGGCTAAAGTGTTACCCTAACAGAGGTTGGAGAGTGACTTGAGCATCAAGACTCGGTCGTCGATGGTAGGCACGCACCTTGTAGACGTACCCTACGGCTTTATACCTGAGAATTGAGGTCAAACCTCTCCACAACGCTTCCATACATGCTCGACACAGTCGCCTGTGATCTTCGCTTAGCCGTGTGCCGTTGAACTTCGGGTTCCGTGTATCTGGGCCAATTCCATCATCACAGTCGACGCCGTATCAGCATGCACGTGTGTCACATGCTTCGTCCGATGATGCTCACCGCAGGAATTCGATGTCCTCCGGACAGTCTGCACAAGTTTGTCGATCGCGGAGACAGGCATTCTAGCTCGCGCCGATCGGCGAGTGGGGACCTGCACAAACAAGTCCCTATAACACGCATGTCGATCAGCTTGCATATACCATATCGCTACGTCCGCAAGACTCATTAATGTAGAATATAGCACCGGAATCCGCCGGCTATGAAAATGACTTTCCTGTTGGCGCACGATACGTGTGATAGCTGCAAGCAGTGGCATCCGATCGACGCCGCAGTCAAGTACAATGTCTACCTTGTGTCCCTATACAGGTGGGAATATAAAGTAGGATGGCCGCCCTTCTCTAAATCAGCACATTCGCAATCCATCCACCACATCCCCTTCGTTCCTTACTTCGAATCCTTTAATCCCCCAGCATCATGTCTTGGTCACCACCGATGGAATACGCCTCACGCCCTGTAGTCGTACTCGGAGACGGCGTACTGGGCCGCAGAATCGCCGCGTGCTGGGTCAGCGCAGGATGGGATGTCATCATTCGGGACCCGTCCGAGCGGTCGAGGACAGACGCCGTCTCCTACCTCAAGGACAATTTGGCGATCTATCTCGCACTGAGTCACGGACAGGCAGGAACTTATGAAGGCGTCGAAGACCTCGAGCAGGCTGTGAAAACCGCGTGGCTCGTCTTTGAGGCCATGGATGGATCTAAATCTAAGGAGTACTTAGACTTATATAAGTCGTATGACGGCACGGCCCCTACCGGCCAAGGTAGGTTAAGTAAAGGTAACCCGTAATACTCTCTTAACAATACCTCGACCCCTCGATACCTCGACCCCTCGATCCCTCGAAACCTCGGCCCCTGAGTATACCTATAAGCTATGGACTACATTCTCCCTACGTTCAAGTTCGTTTGTGTTACGTTTGCGACACTCGCTGTTGGAACTGGGGCAAGGGGAGTCATAGATCCCGTCGGATTCTCAAGGTCGTTCGGCCTTGCGCTGGAATCAACGAAGGGGAACGAGACCAACGACACAAACGCCGACGCGCGCCGCAACACGGCAGCATCTCGTGCCGACCAGCATTGTTGCCGTCTCGCGGAGTCGTACGCCTCGCTGATGGGAGTGCGACAACTCGGGACGGGCCTCACCCTCCTTACATTCGCGTACCAAGGGAAATGGACAGAGGCAGCCACGATCCTAGTCATTATCGGCATCGTAGTTGCTGGGACCGATGCTTTCTTCCTCGCCTGCGCCGGGTCGAAGTCAAGTGGTCGGTTCCATGCCATACCTGGTGCAGGTATCTCGGCGCTCGCTGCGGGTGCGATATACGTGGGGGCTTAGATTGGACATCTACGATGTTCGAAAGAGTCGCAGAAGATGTAAGCTCGCTATCTGTGTCGTCCGTCGCACGAAGCACTGGTTGCGGGTTATTAAGCATACTCACGCCCACGAGACAGAGTAGGCTTACGAACGCGTCTCAGACATGTTTACATCTAGGCGATACAGATCGAAACTGTCAAGCGGAGGTCTTGCTTACATGATACGCACAGCAACACTCGCTACAGAGATGCGTCTGTGGGTACGGAGGACGACTGCAATGGAATACAAGAAGCGACTTCGTGACACGGATTGGAAGCTCAACTTACCTGAGAGCGTACAAAGTGATCTGACCCTGACCGAAGCCAACTGCCTGCTCGCGGGAAATGTTACAGCTTCAGTAAGGCGACAGCTAGACGTTCATCGCTCGATTTCCCATACGTTCGCAGCCCCTGCTGATGTCTCCTCCAAACCCTCCTTCCTCGTGTACCCATCACCTGCACAGCATCGACTCCCGCTTCCACAGACATTAGCGTTGATCATTGGCATATTGCCTTATCGCTCGTGATATCGACGTGCTTGCTTCTGAGCGTATTGCTCTTTGCAAGCCACATGGTCCGGAGCGTTCGGAAGCTGGTGGCAGGCGGCGGTGGCTGTCGACGCCAAACAAGCGCCATCTAGGATCTTGGTGTATAGCCTCCGATCGATTGCGCATGAGCAGCGAGCGTGCCAGCTTGACTAGGCATTGTGTTGGTAGCACTGAGTAGGAAGCCATGGATGCCGTGTCGGGCGGAAGCTGCTGGACCAGCTTGTCCTTGACAACAACCTCAGAAGAGTCTTTGGCGTTGTCGATGTTTGCAGAGACGCTCCGCGGTAGAGGGTCTGGATGATGTTGTGCTGGCGCTTCATATTTGCGAGCTCGCGCCTCGAGTTTGCTAGCTGGCGCTCCATTTTAACGGAGCGCAGGCTGATGATGCGCAGGATGGGACGCCTCGTGCTGGTGTGAACGCTGACTTGCAGTGCAGAGGACGCGGATCGCGTGCTGAGGTATTCGGTGTTGATTTAGGATGGGCGGTCGTCGTCGATGACAACGCTGCGAGGTATGAAAAGACCGACGCTGCTGAGTGTTGAAGTGAAGACTTTGCAGGATGGGGGAGCTGGGATAAGAAACGGAAGTAAAGAAATCTCATAAGCAGACCGACTCGTACTGACCTCGCGGCCGGTCACAACACCGGACAGTCACGCAACCGTCGCCATCATCCGCCCCCGCGAGCAGCGCGCAGGGCAGCCGCACATGCCCTCACGCTCTCAGAGCCAGAAGTCAGCCTCCAGTGAAGGAGCGCAAGAGGTATCATCTTCACTCTACCTGCGCTCTGGCGCGATGTGCAGTTACCCTAACCTGTCTTCTTCGAGACCGTAGTGTGCGCCTCCTTCGCCGCGCCCTCGCTCTCCTGCTGCGATGCATCGCCCAGGCCAGACCGCCTCCTTTGCACCTCCGCAGCACTGCAACTGGCGTTCATTTCTTTCGTCTGCACAGCGCTGGCTGCAGCACTGAGGTTCGGACACACGGTGCAAACAGGTGTTACCGCGTCCTCTGCATGCGATTGAGGGAGCGAGCCGTGCTCGGACCGACCACGCTGCATCGGTTCCCTGTCAGCTGCATGACTGGCTTCGACAGCGACCTTTGCGACGTCTGCAAGCGTGTGTTATTCCTGCCGTATATATCGACGCGCTTATACCCACCCAAGAACTGCGAAGCTGCGCAAGTCAAGCGCACCGCATGGCAAACGCATTAAAATTTGCTCGCACAGCTCGAACGCCTCTGCAGACACCCAGCATGGCTCCATCTCTGTGATATCCGCGTCCTGCTCTTTCTCGCCAGTGCAAGTATGCCGCTCGGTGTCTTCCGTGGATAGGAATTGTGAGGGCGGAGGAGGTTGGCATTGCAGGAGGGATCCCAGATACGCTACTCGAGGGTCGCTAGTCCGAGCTTGGGCTATGGGTGGGCTTCTTGTGCACGATACCGCTGCAGTGCTGTATGTGGGGATGTTGTAGTTCTCACCTAGTCTTCTCGCCATGTCGGCCTTCGCCGCGAACAGGACGTGGGTGGACAACGACTTACCCAAACATCTCCAGGGTACTCCGATGGCAGTCTTGCATGGACTTGACTGTGATAACGTCACAGAGCCCATCGGAATACCGAAGAGTGGTCTGGACCAAATGGGATCGCTCATCGGCTGGTCAAGAACTACATCGATCTGGGCAAGCTCGGCAACAAGAGCGACAAAGGTGGTCTCTACCCTCCTCCACAGCAAGGACATGGGACCAAGATCCTGCTACTCAACATGTACCAAGGCGTCTACCCAGGCGAACTTTCTACGGAGAAGTTGCTCAGCAGTGGACAACTCCTAGAAGTCACTTTGAACAACAAGTCGGCTCGACCAGCTGCCATAGTGGCAAACCAGAAAATGCCCGACGGGATTGACGTGCACGATGGAAGGATGTACTGAACGTGCAAGGGCTTACCACTAATCAACGATGGCGCAATCTATTCTGCAAAGCTCGACGGCAGCGACATCGAAACAGTGATCCCCATAGGCAGCGTACACACGCCCAAGCAGCTCCACATTGATAGTGAGAGTCAGAAGATCTACATCTGCGATCGCGAGGGCTTGCGCATTCACCGTGCCAACCTCGACAGCTCGCAGCACGAGATCATTGTACAGACAGGTGACTGGGAAGCTGAGGCGGATAAGATGCATGATGCGACTTTCTGGCCCGTCGGTATCACTGTGTCCAACAAGCTCGGCAAGTTCTTCTGGACGCAAAAGGGAGACACAAAGTCGGGCCAAGGGCGCATCTTCTCGGCATCGATTGACCTCCCCGAAGGCAGTAGTGCTGCAAACCGAAAAGATATTGAAGTTGTAGCACACAGCCTGCCGGAAACAATTGATCTCGAGTTTGATGGCGACGAAGGCGTCTTGTACTGGACCGATCGAGATGAGATGCCTTTCGGCAACACCTTGAACAAGAAGACACTTGTGGGACCAGTGCCAGAGGTCCGAAACGAGTGTGGTCGGGAGATCATCGCGCAAGATCTTGGGGAGGCAATCGAACTCCGCCTTGACAAATCGAGACAGCGCGTCTTAGTTGCTGACTAGGCGGGTCGATTGTGGGAGTGTGAGACGAAGCCGGCGGCCAAGGTGAAGATCTTCGGGGACGCGGGACATGCCTGTACAGGACTGGCTGTTGTGAAGTACTGAATAGTCTTGTCTTGTGCGACTTGAGGACAGTGCAGATAGGCACAGACTGTGAAATTCATGGAGCCCAGCCCACCACCTATCGTATTCACCACCAGCTCATCCATGATCTTATTGTACAGGTTCTGTGCTACCTATCATCGCGGGCATGGCGGATTGTAGTAGAATAGTAGAGGTAGCATCTCGTGAGTGCCCTCTCACATGTTCTCCCCATCACACGCTAGGCCCGGGCCGGGACGCACGAAATTAGCCCTTAGCCCCGCCAACGCGCAGCCTCACCTCTACTCGCCAAAACAGAGGCACACACAAGCTCACACCACACCACACCACTTACTGATAAGCCCACCTCACTCTCAACAATCCCACTCTCCTTGCACAATCTCACTCGCAACAATTCAATCATGGCCACCGAGGAGCGCAACAGCAAGACCTTCCTCGCGAGGCTGTGCGAGCAGGCGGAGCGCTATGATGAGATGGTCACGTACATGAAGGAAGTGGCCAAGATCGGCGGCGAGCTCACAGTCGACGAGCGCAACCTGCTCTCGGTCGCCTACAAGAACGTTGTCGGCACCCGCCGCGCGTCTTGGCGCATCATCAGCAGCATCGAGCAGAAGGAGGAGGCCAAGGGGTCCGACCAGCACGTCGGCATCATCCGCTCCTACCGCCAGAAGATCGAGAAGGAGCTCGAGCAGGTTTGCGAGGATGTGCTGAATGTGCTTGACGAGAGCCTCATTCCCAAGGCCGAGACCGGCGAGAGCAAGGTCTTTTACCACAAGATGTACGTACTTGCACTTGCTGCCTCACCAACGGCCTTGCTGCCTCATTCACGCTCAGCCCACTGACGGAAAACATCGCAGGAAGGGCGACTACCACCGCTACCTCGCCGAGTTCGCCTCGGGCGACAAGCGCAAGACCGCCGCCACCGCCGCCCACGAAGCCTACAAGAACGCAACCGACGTGGCACAGACGGAGCTTACCCCAACCCACCCCATCCGCCTCGGCCTCGCCCTCAACTTCTCCGTCTTCTACTACGAGATCCTCAACTCGCCCGACCGCGCCTGCCACCTCGCCAAGCAGGCCTTCGATGACGCGATTGCCGAGCTCGACAGCCTGTCCGAGGACTCCTACCGCGACAGCACCCTCATCATGCAACTGCTGCGTGACAACCTCACTCTGTGGACGTCCTCGGATGACCACGGGGGCGAGGCTGCGCCCGCTGCGGCTGCCACTCAGGAGGCGCCAGGAGCTGCTGCTGCGACCGAAGAGGAGAAGCCGGCTGCTGCGACGACGACCGAGGAGCCCAAGGCGGAGTAGATTCTCGTTTGAGGTTGTCCAAGGCGCGCGAATTCGAGCAAGTGGAGTGAGGTAGCATGAGAGAAGCAGTTATACCAAGGCAGAGAGGGAGCATGGAGCGAGCGGAGAAGGTTTCATTACGTCTCTCGTGCTTCATGGCACATGCAAGCGTTGATTTTACCCGGGTTCAGCATTCGCAAGAGTGTTGGCCCACACTACACCGACGAAGCGCGCACAAGCGTATGGAAGACATAGCAAAGTTTACCCAAATTCCAATCATATCATCGTGAACATGGTACACCGTAAGCGCTGGAACATAAGGCTTTGGTATACAGAAGCATGCATGTCCCGGGGAAGATTTGACCCACCGCCATCAGCAAAGCATGCGACACGTGTGCTGATGGCTCCAAAGATGCATTCCTCTATCACGAGATTCTATCATGGGACGCTCTCCGTTGTGAGCTGCCCGGACTACCCAACAACGCATCAGACGATTCTTTGCCTTCCTCCTCTTCCGGCCATATCCTCTCCACCAACGGCGCCTGTTCCTCCATCTCCAACTGCCGACCAAGTGGCAGCTCAATACTCTTCTCCGTCTCTTGCCTCGTGATGCGCTTTTCGAACCACCGTGCAAACGTCACACTCGGCTGGTCTATCCATCGCTCCGTCACTGCTGCTACAATGAAGCATATTGGCGTGAGGGTGATGAAGTCAAACGCACACTTCACGCCCTTCCCCGCTCCCGAACCGTCTATGAACCGGTCCAGATGCGGCTTGAGCACAGCAATAATAGCCGGATGCACGAGGTATAGCGAGAAACTCAGCTTCCCCAACCATTGACAAAACGTCGATTCGGGAACGCGCCGGAGCCAGGGCACTTGCGAGATGCCGATGATGATGAACATGCCCGACCAGTACCACAACCAGCGAGTGTCTTCTTGCATCTCGAACATCCAGAAAGGCGGATAGAGGGTGTAGAGCCACTGGTAGCCGACGCGCGGTATCGGGTGGAAATCGAAGGGGAGGACTTTCGGAGGAACGCCGCCCATGTAGTAGCCGAATGCGAACATGAGCACAAACGGAATCTGATAAAAAATGTGCCGGGCGCGAGAGGTAGGCGCCGCGTGCTTCTCGCTCATCGCAGCACGATGGCGTTGCTCGAGCATGACTTCCGCAAGCAGCATGCCGTTCAGAAACAGCGAAGCCCACCAGCAGCCGCGGTGAAGTGCGTAGAGCGAGGAAAATCCGATGACTGCGCATCTTAGTTTGAAAGCAGGGATGCGCGACACAAATAGGATTGTCAAGTAGCTGACAATCGAGCCGTAGTACTCCATCGGTATTGTCCATGCAGAAGGAGCATACGGATATCGATCTCTGAACTCATGCGTTTCGGCGTAGGTGAATGGCGATATATGCGCATCAGTCCGGTGGACAAAGTCAAGCAGCTGCTCTATGGTGGAGTTCTTCCTCTCGAACTCAAAGGAGAAAGTGCCCGCTTCCACCATATCCACCGTGCGCATCAGGAAGAACCCGGGAATGCCCACAAGGACCACAGGCAAGTAAAGCCGGAACCCTCGGCGTATCAGACTCGAAGCCAGACTCTCATAGCATGCCAGATGCTGCCCCTTCCGCAACAAAGTTAAGCACTTGATCGTAATCGCGAACCCGCTAATGACAAAGAAGATGCAGACCGCAGCGCTTCCAGCGGCCCAGATACCGCGGAATAAGGGTAGCTGGTGTATGTAGACGTCCTCGGGGGTTGCGCCGTAAGGGTTGCCCCAATGTGTGTGCAAGCCGAAGAAGTGGAAGAAGTAGACTTGCAATGCTGCGATGCCGCGCAGACCGTCAAGCCAGGATGTATTCGACGCGCGGTACTGGACGGAATTCTCCCATGCGAAGAGGACTTTGGGGTGGAGGACGCGTGAGACTTGTCGGAGGGAAGGGAAGATGGCTGGGAAGTGTCGTATGGGTTTGCTGTCTCTCACGGGGTCCATGGTGGGTAGCGACATTGGCAACATGGTGCTGGGTGATCCAGACAGAGGCACTATCTCCAGACTTCATCCATCGCGTGTCATAGACGACCGACAAGAACGCAAGAGACGAGGACAGTAGACGCGCAGTCATCATCTCCCACCGCGGCCCACCATCCAGGCACATGGCGAACTCCATCGTCCGCGAATGTCACGCCAGATCCCAAAAGCCAAATCCTGGACTTGCGTGGACGTGAGCCGCGGTGTGGCACGCTGCTTCGGGGATCGCGCGAGTGGGGATTGGGTTAGACTTTTGTCCAGAGCCGATATCTGGGCTTGTGCCTCGGTGATCCTGGGAGGGCGATGTGCGGAGGTATCTTTGTACTTGGGTGAGCCCGAGTGGGTGGTAATCATAGCGGCGATCTTCGGTGGGGATTCCAAAAGCAGCTTGAAATAATCACCAGTGTTCAATTTGTCGGACCGGGTCGGGCGAGGCTTGCAGGGGAGTCCAACGTGAGAGACATACCGTTCGTCTTTGATTCTCCTAAGACTCATAACGCGCAGCTGTCCTGCGCATTGTCGCGCGATAACAGTGGGCACGCCTTGTCGAATACGCGCCGAGCATCAGCACAATGTTGCCGAACAGCATTCACCATATCTAGTGCGAAAGGTGATGTTGACGCTGACTCGCCACCTCCGCACACGCATTGCACCCCCCTGCACGGACTGGAGATCCCCCAGGCGCCTCGCGATCTCACTTCTTCTGTGCTACGGAGCCGACATGCATACAACGCATGTGGTGCACGCGACGATGGCGGAGAACAATGGCAGGACACGCTATGTGCACAGACTATTCACAATGCAGCGCCAAACTTCAAACTCGCTCCAATTTGCCAACCCCGATGGATGCACCCCCTTCGATCGCCTGGCATTATCAGCATCACCCAGCACCACATCCTCAAAACCTCTCCCTCGGCCCCGTGCCATGCTCCTCGAGCAAATCCTCAAAGTACGCACTCGGCGCTCGACTGCTCCCGCCCATATCGCTATTGCTCGTCCTGGCACCCAAGCCCTGCCCGCTAGCTGGGTCAAGGTACGAGTTCCTCGCACCAACATCCATATACGATGTTCGATTGCCACGCCCAGCATCTCGCATGTCGCGCGACTGCCGGCTGGCTCGGTTTTGCGACGTAGTTGACTCGGCATGTCGGGGGTAAGGTGCGAGAGATGTGCGATCGCCGGCGTTGCCACCGAGGGTAGTGTAAGTCGGTGCGTGTGACGATGGCGATGCATAGTAGCCTGCGGGAAGATATGTGCTGCTTCGTTGGTGATTCAACTCCACAACCGGTCGCGAAGGATCGCCACCCCAGCTCGTATGCCGTGCTTGTGCAGTAGGACTGAAGAACAGCCCTTCCGGTCCTGGAGCTGATGGCTCTGCGTGTCGGCCATGCAAAGGCTTGCCAGTCGAAGTCAAGGCATCGAGACACATGCTCGAGCCTGCGTCGTGATATCGGTTTGCTGATGTGTTGCCGTGCTTTCCTCTCTTGCCTGCCACTGCATCGTAGCCCGTGCTGCCACCCCAACTTCTGCCGTCCTTCTCGCTGCCTCGTATGCTTGCCATCGCGCTCTTCCGTACGCTGCGGTTGATACTCCATGCCACTAGTCCTCGCCAGAAGAGCACGCATGCGCCCATGAAGGCGAGAACTGCGCCAACCACAATGAAGACCGTGCCCTCAGGCAACTTCGACTGCTGCATGAAGGGTGCCGCTGCAGTGTATGGGATGACTAGCGTGGGTATACCCGCGCCTGCGATGGTAGGTAGATCAGATATGCGGATCCCATTGCCACTGTTCACACTGCCCGTCGTGGCGAAGACGGAGGTGCTGCTCTCGGGGACAGTGGAGGAGGGATTCGTCGTGGTCGCTTCTGTTGTTGCGGAGGTCTCTGTACTTGAAGCAGATGACGAGGCTGTGGTTTGGGTGACTGTGGAGAGATCGGGGAGGTTTCCAGTGATCTGCGCTGTGGCGAGCGGCGCTATGGTGAGCGCAAGCACAGCGAAGAGTCGCATCCGTCTTGATTGGCGCGCCATGGCTGTGCTGTGAACGTCTCCCCTCTCCAGGGCAGTTCGGTGGTTCTTGCCTTCAACGAGGCTTGGCTTGTTTACGTGTTTGTATTCTCGATGGGGCAGCCGTGGATCGTGTAGCAGCCTTGCAATTGTGTGAGCGACCACCAGGGGGAGCGACAGGGTAGTGGTAGTTTTAGTGAATGCAAGCGTATGCGTGTTTGGTGTAGCACGAGCACGACTACACGCCGTGACAGTTTCGTTGTACACGAGTCCACCGTGCGGGCATAGCCGTACCTTGTTCAAATTTAGATCCCTGCAGCCGCTCAAATCTGGGGTAGCCACGAAATATACGTCAAGGAAGGAACACTGCAGAAGCTGAAATCGTGCCTGAAGCAGATACAGCAGCATGGGAGTCGCAAAGAAGGTCCGCAAGTTCGCGACCGTCAAGCGAGTCATCGGACAGCGCGATGCGCGACTAAAGAAGAACCAAGAGACCGCAGCGGATGCCCAGCAGAATAAGAAGAAGCCTGGCGATGAGCTGATACGAGAGATGTACGTCGGACTGTCCACCTCGATATATGAAGCCTTTACTAACCTCAATCCAGCCCCCAAGCCCCCTCAAACCTCTTCTTCCAACACAACACCGCCCTGCAAGCCCCCTACCAAATCCTCGTCGACACAAACTTCCTCTCCCACACAGTCCACCACAAACTCCCTCTTCTCAGCACCCTAATGGACACCCTCTACGCGACCTGTACGCCACTGATAACCGACTGCGTGATGGCCGAGCTGGAGAAGCTAGGCCCTAAATACCGCATCGCGCTGCAAATAGCCCGAGACGAGAAGTTTGAGCGCCTGAAGTGCGATCACAAGGGGACGTACGCGGATGACTGTATTGTGGATCGGGTGGTGAAGCAGAGGATTTACTTGGTGGCGACGAATGATCGGGATTTGAAGAGGCGGGTGAGGAAGGTGCCGGGGGTGCCAATTGTGAGTGTGGCGAGGGGGAAGTATGTGATTGAGAGGTTGCCGGATGCGCCGGAGAAGTGATGGGCATGATGCTGTGCTGGAGGGGAATGATTGAGACGAGGAGACTTGTGAGTTAGCGAGGCGCTTGGAGTTTTGACGAATGGCACGGTCTTCACGATCAGTTCGAATTGAGAACCTTTGGAGCAATCCCGTTCGTTCACAAATAACGCCTCCAAGGCGAGGCACCACCCGCTGAGTGGCCGAATCTTCGGGTCTTGAGCCTCGCGATGATGGGGAACTTGAGGGTCTGCATGGCGCCATCAACACTAAGCTATGTTGTGTTGGCCCGGCTGATTGCTTTGGCTTTCGCGACACCGCCATCGCTGGCCACGCTGCAAAGGCCATACTCCTAGCTGTGACGTCTGTGTTTTCGACGCTCCCTGTCTCCATGCTGTTCGCAGCTCGTGCATAACATGCAATGCTCGTTCCGGCGTCCGCTCAGCACTGCCGATGAGCAGCTCGACCCAGGCGACTCGCCATCTAGCACTCCCACAGCCTCAACGAGACTCCACAACACCACCCTACTCCTCCATCTTCCCATCATCTTCCTCATCCTCACCCTCCAGGCTTTTCTTCGCCAACCTCTCCGCCTCCTCCCTCAACGCCTTGGGCACCTCCTCATGCTTTCCCTTTGTAGGCCCGCTAACAGCACTCACCCACGTCATTTCGAGCTCAAACTCCTTGTCCTTGCTCTCCTCGTGCGCCACATAGATAATCCTCGCCGCCTCCTTCACGCCCTCCTCCAAGCTTATCGTCGCACCCTTCTTTGGATCCAGATCCAGCTTCTCCAGCTCCGCCTTGGCCGCCTGCCTGCCCTTGCCCGTCGCAGCACCATAATACCCCCAATACGCACCGCTCGGCTCAATCATGTAGAGATACGGTCCACCCTCTTTGGCGCCCTTCGTCTTCCCTCCCGCACCAGTCGAAGGACCCTTCCCAACCACTCCATCAACATCGACCTCGGTCTCCGCGTCCCAGCCACCAAGAATGGCAGTCACGCCGAAAGGTCGCACGCCGCTGCTGGTCGTGTACATTTGCACGTAGGCGCCCATGCGGTCTGCAAGGGAGGTGACGGGGATGGGCGCTTTGTAGGTGCTGCGCCAGGAGGAGGCTTCGTCGCGGGCACGGGAGACGAGATGGCGGCCGTCGGGGAGGAGGCCGGCTGAGACCTGGGGCGAGTGTCAGTGCTTGTCGGCGTATCCTAATCGATGTACTGCATTGCAACATACGATGCCGACGTTCCGATCCACTGTAGCAATCCGTCTATTCGCATCCTTCTTCTGTAGCTTACTCGTCACGAGCTTCTCAAGCGCGAGGACAACACCATCTTTGCATCTTATTCCAATCGCTGTGCCGCCATTCTCAACCGCCTTGACGGCATACTCGACTTGGAAGTTGCGGCCATCGGGGGAGTAGACGGAGTTGGAGAGATCGTAGCCTGTGCCTATCGACGTCTACATGTAATTGGTCAGTTAGTAGCTCCGCTAGAGTCGCTGAAGTGCAAACAGACCATTCTGCGGGCGATGTGGTATAGCTGAAAGGATGCGTAGGTATCAGTGTTGAGCGTGCGAGGGTGGCAAATGTTTATTCGACAGGGACGTGCTGGTGGGAGAGGAGTGAATGAGTGTATGCAACTACTTTGTATTGTTAAAGTGAAGCTCGACGTTGTAGGCTGCGCTTAGCGCGTCACCGACTCGCGCCTGCAGCTTCAACATGTCTTGGCACATTGAATACTACAACACATATTGTTAGCCGCGCGCATTGAGACGGTAACAGTCAGACTTCATAGCACATTCCTGTGACCGACGGCAGGGAATGCGATAGGTGAGTCTTAAGTAGAGCACCGCTGTACAGCCTAACGCGGCCCTATAATACTACCGCTACGTCTAGCCAACCCAGCGATGTAAGCTTTCCTGCTCAGCGCTCTTATCGTACACAGCATGAGGAGCTGCCCAGGTCTGACTGCAGGAGACTTTACTCTGCAGTTCACTGCCGCTTTCACTCCTTCCCGAGCGCAGTGCTCACCCCCAGGCTTCCATTCTTCCCCTCACTGACCACCCTCATGCTCGCTGGTCCATTCACCTCAGCATCCAACTGCAAGTAATCCTGAACGGCAGACTTCCCGCCCCGATCGAGCAGATACTGCAAGTACTTCGTGCTGACATCCCTCACAAACCCCTCGTCGAGCGCCTGCTTCCATCCCTTGACAGCATCATGCACCGTCTTGATCCTCGACTGCCGGATGTTCTCATCGGACGTAGGCTGCGTCAACTCAAACTCTAGCCACGTTGACCAGAACGCTTGAACGCCGAAGAACTGCGCTTGCGTGGATTGATAGAGCTTGCGTGCGCCCTCACTGTCAGCCTTACACTGATATAACACGCAAGCCCACTCAGCTACAAGCGCGCCTCGGGTCTCGCTGTTGCAGTCTGGACTCTCGCTATACCGCCGCAGTAGCTCGATCCCAGCATCCACACCATACTGCCGTCTGTGAAGGTTGACGAGCGATTTGATGGTCTCGAAGTGACTAGGCATGAGCATCAGGACAGCCTCGTGGATGGCCTCTGCAACATCAACACGGCCTTGCGATTCCTCGAAGTACGCGTAATGTAGTCTGATCGCTGGCTGCGCGATGGGAACGTAGATCGTGCTCGCGCGCTGATAGGCATTGCGCACTTCCTCCTGCTTATCTTTCTGCGAGGCCAGCCAGCGTGCATAGCGGAACCAGAACTCATCATAGTTTGCTGCAGTGACCAGGCACCGCTCGTACAGAAACTTCGTCCGCATGTAGTCTCCTTGAGCTTCTTCATAGTCGAGATACTTGCCCCAGTTCGTGAGCTGCTCATCGTCGAGCTCAGTGACGTGGTAGTAAGGTCGTTTGATGCCTTGCTCGTATGTCCATCGTGCTGACACCTCTGCCTGTGTCTTGCTGAAGATCTCCCAATGATATGCATCAAGCCGCGTGCGCATGTCGCGATCGACATCCCCAGGTTGGTTTGCAGTCTGCTCCACTTCTGAGATGTACTGCGCGATGATGTTGGCTGACGCGAGCTTCTCAAGTGGCTGCTGCTTGCTCATGCTGTTGTAGCGTTCAAAGTATCGAGAGTATTGATGGAGTGGCAGATGAATGATGCGGCCGAGGATGGCGAAGATGCGATCTTGGTCCTCCAGCCGCTCTTCGAATTCGATGAACTTGTCCCAGAAGGGATGCGCGAGGAAGTCTTGCCCACAGCTCTCTGCGCCTCGCTCGAATAGCCTGATCAGGTGGTGTCAGCATTGTCGGTGACAGCGGTGGGAAGTGGAGGATGTGCGGGAGGTGGGCGCGAACATTGTGCAGAAATGCCTTCTGTGTGCATGTGCTCATGATAGTGCAAGAATGGAGATGCTAGGTTGCGACTCGACTCGCGTGTGTAGGCGGAGGGCAAAACAATCGGAGCTCGATCTCAAAGACAAGTGCGCTATTCGTCGATGCTGATCGGAACGTAAGACTCGGTCATGAGATATCGGGGCAGAAGTCTCACCAACAGAGCATGTAGCCATGCAAAGGGCCCAACGCGCAAGATCGCGCAAGCTGTGGTGTTATGGGCACAGGATAGGAAAGGGGTACCCGGTAACTTACTCTCTGATCACATCGACGTCGTGGTTTGTCTCGACCTTGAAGGCGCAGTAGTTGGTCCAGAGGTCGACTGACATGCCAATGCTAGCGACACCGCGCTCGTAAACCTAGCCTTGTCAGCTATCGTTCACTTCCGCAGGTACAGGTGTCCCACCATCTCCGCAGCCTCGCTGCCAGCGATCGAAAACTCTAGATCCGCATATCTCTTCCAGAAGCCGTAGAATAGTGGCCATTTCGCTAGGAATTGATCGTATGTGTCACGGGTTGCTGCGATCGCTTGAGGACTCGAGTTGCGATTCAGACCACCTTCTTGCGCCTCAGCAGCACGTACAAGCTTCTCCCAGTGTTCGAAGTCTTCCGGCTCGGCGACCTACGCCATGTTATTAGTAGGCTGATGTATGCGCGCGTACCTTGACGACAGGCGGGGGGGAAGTAGGAGCTAACCACTTGCGCACTCAGCTTGCGCAACTCGGCGTCATCTGTGAAGCTGAAGTCAGGCATTGCGCACGCTTCATGCAGAGCACAGCGAATGATGGAGATGATGGGGAGTGGCAAAGGGGAGTAGCAGTGGCAGTGGCTCTGCTGGTGAAGGGTAGAAGACGCTGAGGTTCAAGTTCACTGGCGCGCAAGATGCCTCGGACAGCAGCTCCGCAGAGCCTCACTGCGCTAGCAGAGCCAAGCGAGAGCCACTGACTCTCGCACATATGAATGCACGGCAGTCGTAGCCTGTATGTATACACCTCACAGAAGCGCAGCATGAGCATCTCAGTAGCCAAAGCGGTCTTCACGAGCACGCTGCTCCGGCGCGACTTCGACAGTGCAGCACCAGACATATCCCGAGACGATGCGGTACTCTTCACGCGAGCTCTGTCACGAGCATCGAACATATGTACCAAGGCAGAAGTCAAAGCATGCAAAGACTTCATTACCCGGAACATCATTCCCTCAGCTACGAGGACCACGGCGTTGTCGAAGTATCTGGTCGCTTTCAGCAAGTCCTGCACGTCTCCGATCGCCGACGATCTCGAGGGAATTGAAGATTCTGGGACTAGAAAGTCGAGAGACCCTCCAACGGCAGCGTTTCGCAGGCTGCATCTTACTTACGTACTGCACGATGTGCTGTGCTTCATGTTCACACGGCTGAAGGACGGACCGCACGCAAAACAGAGCACTAGCAGCCCTGCTTGCACCGAGGCTTTGAAGTCCGCCATCCAGTCGCTTGCCCACCTGGCAGCTCACAGCGAAGGCAACGGACCTAGCACTACCCTGGCATCCGTCCAGCGCATTGTTGACTACTGGGAGCTGCTCGCGATCTTCACATCCGAGCAATGCAGCGATCTGCAATCGTCTATCACAGTCTCTCGCACATGGGACGATCTAGACCGCCACCTCGCCTCCCAAGAAGCCAAAGCAATCCTCGACGAGCAACGCCGAAAAGGCGAAGAAAGCAAGTGGATCCTCCCGCGCCAACACCACCTCCCTCACGACCCAACAACACCCTGGCACGATCTCCCTGCAACAAATGCACTCTACCAGAAGCGAATGCGTGGCTTCCCCATCCATGCCAACGCGCTGAAGCCAGGTGGAGTGTACCTGCAGCGTGGCGGGCAGCAGGCGAGTGAGAGTCTGCGGCGGGATGTAGAGCAGCTGCATCGTGAAGCGCTGCGGTGTTTTGACAAGTATACTGATGCTGAGGAGGTGAAGGATGTAGACGCGCTGGGGAGTGTAGTGTGGAAGGACCGGGAGCGGCCGACGAGGAACTACTACGGCTTTACTTATGAAGGGATTGCAAAGCGGAAAGAGGCTGATCGTCAGCCTGCGTGGTATCTGAGCATGTCATGAAAGGCTGGAAGATCATCAAGAGAAGGACAAGACCATTTCCTGTAACAACAAACTTTTCAATGCCCTCCCTTGTCTATCTGTCTACTCTTCAGAACCCCAGCAACGCACTAGCACCCGCCTCACTGCATACATACACCGTCTCATGCTTGTCCGTGAACCCGTTGAACCTGGTAGCGCTACATTTCGTGTACGCACCCATGTCCTCGAAGTACAGCCAGTCCCCAACATCGACTAGCTGCGGGGAAGTCCAAGACTCGGCAATGCAGTCGATCCCATCACAAGTAGGTCCCCAGATCGAGTACTCGATTGCCTTGTGCTGCGCAGATCTGTCGGCAGAAGTCTCGTCATCGGACGAGCTGTAGCCGGAGTCGGCGAGAGAAAGGCTGCTGGAGCAGTGGAGTCCATTGATTCGGCGAGCACAGGATAGCACCTGCGGGACCGGATGCTGGTGGTCGAATATGATGCTGCTAAAGTTGCCGTAGACGCCGTCGTTGAGGTAGAGCATATAGCTGTGCAGTCCAGTGACCGGATCCTGCACGGTACGACGAGCAATGACATTGCAGGCCAGGGTGAAGGCAGCGCTGGTGTAGTACCGGCCAGGCTCGGCGATGATACGAACGCTGAGCGAGAAGTTTTGATCGAGTGCTTGGGACAACGCAGCGGCCATCTCATCGAATGTCTCGCTGATGAAACCACCGCCGACGTCGAGAGTGTGGGGTGTGAAGCCAAGAGCCAGAGCCTGGTCAAAGACGTTGCGGGCGTCCGAGACGGCCTTGTGGAAGGCAGTCGGATCCGATGCGCCAGATCCAACATGAAAGGCCACGCCTGCGATGTCCAGGTCTAGCTCTCGAGCAAGTGCAAGCAGCTCAGGCACACTGTCCATGCTAGCGCCAAACTTCTGACTCAGGCGACAGAGACTGGCCGAGTCGTCCGTCAAGATCCTGAGGTACAGCTCAGCCTGCGGACAGATCGCCTTGATCTTGTACAGCTCATCAGTATTGTCGAAGGTCATCTGCTTGACACCCTGTTGAGCGCTGTAGCGCAGGTAGCTCTTGGTCTTGCACGGCTGCGCGTAGATGATGCGGGACGGCTCAACGCCCGCCTGCAAGACCTGCTCGATCTCCGTCTTGCTCGCACAGTCGAAGCCAGATCCAAGTGCCGCTAGCAGCTTGATGATGACAGGATCCGGGTTGCACTTTACAGCGTAGTGCGGCGTGACCCGGCCGAGATGCTTCTTCCAGCGCATGTGCTGGCGGTAGACTTCTCCCATATCCGCCACAAAGAAGGCATCCTCCTCTCCCGCCACACAGGTGTCCGTATCGATTGCACGCACACGCTTCTGCAGCGCGGCGCCAATCATCTCCTTCGCCACATTTGTCCCATTGAGACGCTCAACTGCTGGCACTGCAAAGCCATGACCTCCTTTCACGTGATTATTGGTCACTGACAGATACGCATTGTCGTTGTTGTAGTCGATGGCGCTAGGTGCCATTCCCTTGCAAGAGAACAGACTGAGTATTGGAAGTAATTGCAAGTGTCCCGACTGGTCTTAGGGAGGTTTGAAGGGAGCGAAGCCCGACGCGATCAAACTTGGGCGAGGCCTCGCAGAGTCTTCCCCGTTCAAGGGAAGAGCCCCAAGGAAGCGCTGATGCGGCAGCTCAGGGATTGGAGGTGACGGGGATGGGTTGGATTGCGGGTCAAGCAGCAAAGATTCGAGGTCCTGTGAAGGAATGGTGGTGGTGTTTGGGTGGCAGCTTCCTGTCGAGGCTGCCCGATATCGTTGTGATGAGGTTGCAATGCGTCCACTTGTTTTGTGAACAGTGTTCGGGTGGATGTGGCGAGGGTGAGTGTATGTTGAGTAATTCTTCTGTGGGACTCGGCATGGCAAGAATTCCCTCATGCATGTGCACGAGCCTCAGGCAAAATTTCGCGTTGTGTAGGCAATGACGTGGAAGGGACATACACACATTCTGCACGCATGCTCTTGACAGCTCACCACCGAAAATATATAGGTGATTCCTGATCGAGAACCGTGCTACCACTTGTCAGCGGCCGGGAAGGCACAACCCGAGTCTCGAGCCTATACACTGTAGCGCATGAGAAGAGATTTACGGTCCTATGGTGCACTAGCGACTTACCAGCTCTGCTCGTGTTCTGAGCGTGCCTGATCAGACGTCAGCACAGCGGCCTTGGTCAAGATCATCATCCACGCTTGTTCAGCCGTTGAGTTCGCGCTCGACGCTGGCGTGGTTGGCTAGATCGCCATGGACAAAACGCCAATCTTGGGCTGCAGTTCGCGGCTGTGTCCAATGTCGAATCACATCGAGGCTTTGCTGCTCACGCCACGTTCTCCATACATGTTACGCGGGGCCGCAGTCACTTCCATCTCATGAGAGCAATGATGGAGCCGCTCAATTGTTCGGCAGCTTGACTCAATGGCTTCTCATCACTGTCATGAGCGCCTGCTCAATACGACAATACGCGCGCATTTGCCCTCCGCTGGCTCACGAAGTCGACATACTGGCATACTCGGGTGGTCCGACCAGGTATGCTGCGCTGATGCCGATGTATGTCGCCCGGGTGGTGCCAGTGAGGCCGTGATTGGTCTGCACACAGGCCGGTTTGTGATGTATCTCATGATGGTCTGACAGAAGCTACTTACATTCCGTCCTCTCGAAGTGTGGCTGGCGTGCTGCTACCAAATGCATCTGACACAGGAGCACACCTACTTAAACAGGATTGCAAGTTGACCACATTCCGTTTCCACTTTCCCACTTCCCAATCAGCTATATCTAAATCATGAGTATCGTCTTCAATCTGAGCGACCAGGAGCGAGGAGTGCGAGACCTCATCAAGAACGCCTTGGGCTCCGATGATACGCTGTACGCTTTCGCCGATGAGCCATTGTACCAATTCAACCACGTCAAGCTCTATAACCTTGACATTCGTACTCGACCAGATGCCGTCACGTACCCAAGAACACCGGAGCAGGTCGCCGCAATCGTGGGAGCAGCTGCAAAGGCAGGGCTAGCTGTCCAGGCCAAGTCTGGCGGGCATAGCTATTGTAACTTCTCCTCTCCAGATCGCGGCATTGTGGTCGATCTGAGGAACATGAAGAAATTCTCCCTGAACACGGAGACGTGGCGCGCTACGGTGGGCGGCGGAATGCTATTGGGCGAGCTAGACGATTCCTTGTATAGTCCCCATAAGCGGGCAGTGGCTCATGGTGAGTGTGCCGAGACGTCGACTGAACATGGGACTGATGTCGTGCACGAAAGGTGTTTGTCCACAGGTCGGTCTGGGAGGGCACGCCACAATCGGTGGGTTGGGTCCGAGTTCTCGTCTCTTCGGAATGGCTCTCGATCACGTAGAGGAGGTAGAGGTCGTCACAGCGGATGGCCAGATCCTGCGAGCCTCTGAGACTCAGCACAAAGATCTCTTTTGGGCGCTCAAAGGCGCCGGTGCGTCGTTCGGCATCATTACCGAATTCGTCCTTCGCACTGAAAAGGCCCCCGGGGAGACTGTCCAATACAAATACTCATTCACCTCGGGCTCCTGGACCGAGATGGCGGATGTCTTCAAGACCTGGCAGAGGTTTATCGCCGATCCCGACCTGACGTGGCGTTTCGCGACGACGGCGACCATCACGACTCTCGGCCTCTCCATCAGCGGGACTTTCTATGGATCCAACTCGGAATTCGAGCAGCTATCCTTGAAGCCGTACTTCCCGCTTCGCGAATCTGGTTCCAAGACCACGGTGCGCCAAAACTGGCTCGACGTGCTTACTCATGAAGCAGAACAGGTCGCTCTGAAGCTCGGAGGTGGCATACCCGCGCATGCATACACCAAGACACTCACTTTCAACGGCAGCAAGAATAATCTTCTCGATGACCCCGGAGTCGACAAGCTCTTCTCGTACATCGAGCACGCCGACAAAGGCACATTGATCTGGTTCCTGATCTTCGATCTTGCTGGTGGAAATACCAACACCGTGCCCATGGAAGCGACAGCGTACGCACATAGAGATGCGCTATACTACCTGCAGTCCTATGCAATCAGCGACAAGCTAATCAGTGGCGTCTCGGAGATCACGAAACAGTTCCTTGCTGGCGTGAACGACGTGATCGTCAATCACATGAAGGCCGATCGCGGGTACACGGATTACGGTGCGTATCCGGGATATGTGGATCTTGAGCTGGGAGCGGAGGCGCAGAAGTTGTACTGGCGGGACAATTTAGAGGAGCTGGAGCGGATCAAGGCGATATATGACCCCGGGGAGGTCTTTCGGAACCCGCAGAGTGTGCGGCCGACGGTGGCGCAAAGTAGGATTGCTACGAATGATGTAAAACTTTGAAATGGAATCGCTTGTGACGCATGTTGTGTTCTCCCATCAGACGGTACACTTCGAATGCCTAGCTCAACGCCTTCCTTGCCTATGAGATGATGAGAGGACGACTTTAGCGTACCTACAGGAATAGGCTGTTCAGATTGACGCTCTTGCACGGAGCTCACATATGGCTCCGTCGACTCCCTGTGTTATCATTCGTACTTTGACGGTCTCGTACTTATGTAAATGTGGATCTGTGCGTTGACATTTGCCATGATTGAAGCTGGAATGGTGTATGCTTGTCAGGGGCCGAATGTAATCTCCAACGCCTTGTGAATGCTCGGTAGCGATCTATAATGCGTCCGAGAAGCGCACATATAGCCCAGCGCCTGTGGAGTGCTCCTACTGTGACGGCCAATGATGTACAGTCGGATTTTGTCGGCTGTCTGACTGCATCCGAGTTGCTGACGAAAGTATTCGGCTCCGTCCCAATGTGCGGAAGACGGACCGAAAGTACCACTGACGGTGGAGGAGGCGCCTATGGTCCACCAGTAGCCGGCGGAATATCGAAGCTTCTGTCCTGTATGCGATGTGGTGCAGTTGCGCTCCAACGCGAAGCGAATCTGCCTGAAAAAGAGGTTGGGATCTTCACCCGATCCCTGTCCTCCAGTCTCCTCCTCTCCAGTTGATCGGTCAAGCCAAGCCGGAGATCCCACTTGTCTCCGCTTGTACAAGTCATAAAGCCGTGCATTGCAGTGAACCGCCCCTGGCGTCTGCAATAGCTGCTGTGTGGCAATGGCGCCCACGTGGCGTGGTATCACCCACTGCTAACCTCTGTCCCTCTCACATGAATGCCTTCGCAATCGACATAAGACTTCCAGCGTTGCCCATCCACCCACTGCTCTCACTCATAGCCCCATATCCGCTACTCCCGTAGTACCCTCCGCCACCCCGACTTGCCTGCCCACCCATCGCGCCAAGAGCAGAAGGTAGATGTACCCCGAATCCCTTCAACAACCCTCCGACAGCCCCGCCAGCACTCAGCAATGGCACAACCACAGCGAAGAAGGCCTTCACTGGATGCCGTCGCGCGTAGTACCACAGCTCTTTGATCATGCGCTGCAGCTTGTGTATGATCATCGAGACGTAGCCATCGCGTGGTCGCCGCTTGTAGTATGAGCTACCGCTACCGCCGCCGCCACTCGAGAAGATGCCGCGCGAGCTACCGCCGAGGACTGAGGAGGCGGAGCGAGCATAGCTTGGTCGGGTGTAGGCGCCGCGGGAGGGCGAGTGGGAAGCGCGTCCGCCGTATGAGTGGGAGCGCGAAGTGCTGGATTCGCCGTCAAAGAGGCCCATGGTTGGAGATCAGTGTGGGTGTGAGTCTGTTTGAACCAGCAGCAAAGATGGGTGCACCGTGGTCGCGAGCGCATTGAAACGAGTTGATGTCCAGCCCAACGCCAGCCTCCAGAGTTTCCATTGACCAGCCAGCCCCTGCAGCCGACCCTCCCGAACCTTCTTCTTCGACACATTGAGCCGAGTATTGAGCTTGCCGAGGCCGTGTGCCGACATATGTCGGGTGTATGTCTTTATCCACGAGATCAATAACTTCGAGAATGTGAGCCTCCAGCTTCAATCAGGCATGCATGCCTATTAGACATTGCAGCATATCACCAGAGTCAGGCTATCGTATCGATCGTTCACCAGAACCAGCACCGCCAAGATGAAACACCACCTCATGATTGGGACCTGGACGCCTCCAGGAGCAATCTTCACAGTCTGCTTCGACGACTCAGACCTCTCACTCACTCTCATCAAACGTACCGAGATCCCCAAAGATGAGCCGATTTCCTGGATGACCTTCAACCACTCCCGTTCCACGATCTATGGCGCAGGCATGAAGAAATGGAACTCCTTCGCCGTCCCTTCGCCCGCAGAGATTACGCACCAGGTCTCGCACCCCATGGGCGGCGACCCGAAAGCCAACGACGCAGATACGAAGACACGAGCCATCTTCGTCTTAGCGGCCAAGAAGCCGCCATATCGTGTCTACGGCAACCCATTCTACGATCGCGCTGGCTTCGGGAACGTGTTCTCCACGGACGCTGAAACTGGAGCACTGGAGGAGAATGTACAGAACTACGAGTACCTACCTACCTCAGCAATCCACGGCATGGTCTTTGATGCCGCAGAGGGGTACCTCTACAGTGCCGATATGTGGGCTAATAAAGTCTGGTGTCATTCCAAGAACGTTGAGACAGGGCACTTGACACTTGTTGGATCCGTCGATGCACCTGCTGCAAATGATCATCCGAGATGGGTTGAGATCGCGCCGAGCGGGAAGCTCCTGTATGCTTTGATGGAGGGAGGCAATCGACTGTGCGTGTACAGCATCGATCCCGAAACCAGAATGCCCAGCTACACAGGCAAAGAATATCCTCTCGTACCGCCAGGCATGATGGAGTCGTTTCCCAAGATGTTTCGATCCGACGTAGTCTTCACTTCGAAGTCGGGAAAGTATCTGTTCGCTACATCGAGGTCGAATTCGCCATCTCTGACGGGATACATCGCTGCTTTCTCGCTCTCGGCAGATGGTGACATTGAGCGGCAGATCTGTCTGAATCCGACGCCAACAAGTGGCGGGCATAGTAATGCAGTCAGTCCCTGCTCGTGGTCTGATGAGTGGCTCGCGCTATGCGACGACGAGAGAGGCTTCGTAGAGATATACCGATGGAAGGACGAGTTCCTAGGGCGCGTAGCTCATCTCGACATCAACGAACCTGGCTTCGGCATGAACGCTATCTGGTACGATTGAGGCATTGTAAGCTTCGACAGCGATCTCTCCTGCACCAGACCCACTGTTGGCTACAGGCATCCACCGGGGTAGTCGGCGTGCTTGACTCAGAATCCACCCAAGCCTCTTTCGACGGTCATCAATGCTAGGCTCTGCTCAGCACCTCCTGCTCTACAGCGTTCTCCAAAGCTGCCACAGCATTGTCGAGCGTCTGAGCCACACCCCAGGTGTACGTCGCGAGTCCGAGAACTGGTAGCCGTCGAAGCGTCCTGCCACTCATCGCCAGTCTAGCACACTTGTCTGACATTTTCCACAAGCGGAAGCCAGCGGAGTCTGGCGAGTCGTGCAAGGTCATGTGGGTAGTGGCTAAAGTGGGCACATCATCATTCGCAGTGACGAGCTGGCTATGGACGAGCTCATTGAGGCAGGAGCGGAAGATGTTGTAGATTGCCGAGCTGGAGGGACTGGGGATGTATTGTTTGATGTCGACGCGGTCGAGGAAGGCTGGGTCCTGGACGCGACGTCAGTGCTACTCGTCAGTGGGTTAGGGACGAGCTTACGATTGCCTCCATCATGTTGCTTGTACACAAAGTGATGACGTTCGGCAGATGACAGAGCCGATCGAGCGCGGTGAGCAGTTGGTTGGTAGCCTGGACATCTAATCAGCACTGTTCGCGTAGCGACTTGCATGATATGCAATCACACGAAGCCCATCATGACACTCCCCACCACCACTAGCCAGCTTTCTCGACCCAGCGATCGTCTCAACCTCATCAATGACCACAACAATCAACTTCTTCCCATCCCTCGCTCTCTCCATAACACCATCGAACGTACTCTCGATCAACTTCCCACTCTCGCCAAAATACTTGCTCAACATGGCATTAGCATTGATCTCGACCAGATCGGCAGCAGCGAACGATTCGCCGAGCCTAACGGCCAGCTTCTGGGCCAGAGCTCTGCAAAGTGTGCTCTTGCCGCTGCCTGGTGGACCGTGAAGAAGGCAGAGACGGTTCCAATTGAACGTCGCGAGATTAAGACCAGGTTGGCCCATCATATCTACCATGCGGACGAGATAGCGGAGGAGGCGAGCTGGGAGCGCGTCGTCAAAGACAAGCGAATCCCATTCGTCGGTGAGGAGAGCGTTGGGAAGAGCTAAGGTGCGGGCTTGTGAGGAGTGCTCGTCTTGCTTGACACAGCGGCGGTCACCGGTATCATCTGGCTGTCGAAGATGATAAGTTTGCACATCTAGCTGTACATCTTCAACGTCGATCCAATTCGATAACTGCAGCGGACCAGTAAAGTCAGCTATCTGGACTCTGACGACGATTTTGTCGTGCTTCAGCCGAGTCTCATGCTTGAGCTTCGAGCCGATCTCGACAGCCTTGTACATCTGCTCTACCCAAGTCGCCACCTCCGCTCTGACAGCAGTCTGGGTGTTCGCAGGCGTCGCGGATCTGAGCTGGACTTCAATGTGAAGGGTGGGACTGATGAGCGCCATGACCTGTGATGATCGACTATCCTGTTCTCAGGGTGTAAGGAGACTGAATGGGTGAAGTAAGAGTGCAGTCGTACATCGAGACGCGATGGGTGCCTGGCGACGCTTTGATGAGGCGAGGAAGGAACACCCAGCCTCCCAGTAAGCTTATTTTGACCTCATGTACACCAACATGAAGCATACCTACGATGGCGACACGTGCGGACATGCTCAACGACGCGAAGGTACCACAATAGTACGGAGGTGGGGTGAAGCTGTACTCACTATAGACGCCGATGGGCCCACACTTCGCTGTGCACTCCACCCGAAAGGCCCCCGATTGCTCTCACCGCGCAGCATTAGCCTGCATTGTCCTCGGACTTCCCTGCAATCCTCCCGCCAAAGCTCCAGGACTCTGCATCATACCCGGCGTATTACTCCTGCTCGACGGTCTGGCAGTCATGCTCGGCACATTGTTGACGCCTTGATACTGCACAGCTGGGCTGACAGGGTTGACGTTCGGACTCGCGTGCGCGACGACAGGACTGTTGGCCAGCTGTGCATGTGGCGTGTTGGGTGACTGCTGCATGCGCATCTGCTGCATCTGGCGCTGCCTCATCATCTGAGCGTAGGAGTGTTGTGGACTTTGAGCGGAGCCGTTGACCTGTGATGATGCGTCGCCAGTGCCGTAGCCGTTCACTCCGTTCGCCATGCTTGGGTTGCTAGGGTAGACTTGCTGGTTCTGACCATACGCTTGCATGTTGGCTGTAGCGGACGGTACGCCGTTCGACAACCCGGCTGCGGCGTTCATAGCGCTCTGCCTAACTTGACTCGAGGACTGAGATTGATGCTTCAATTGCTCCGTCGCAAAGTTGGTCAACTCGGCCTCGGTCATGTTAGGGTACCGAGCGCGGAGCTGATTCTTGATAGCAATGACAGCAGGTACATGGCCAGAAGAGAGCTGGCCCGAATTGCCTTGAGGCGTAGGTGGTGGTGGCATGTTTGGCGACGCAGACATGTGCTGTTGACCATTCATCTGCGTGCTCTGTGCGTGGTTGCCCTGCATAGAGCCTTGGTGCTGGACAGGCATCTGCGCTTGCTGTTGATGGCTTTGTGTCTGTGCCTGGAAAGCAGCCAAGAGCGCCTGATTACTGGCGATCTGCTGCTGAGTCGTCATGCTGCCGGTGTTGGCGACGGGACTGATCATGCTTGCGTTCGGCATAGGGAATTGCTGCCCTCCGTACTGACTCTGTCGTGACTGCGCAGACGCTTGTGCCATGCGCTGCATTTCAGCAGACTGTGTCATCGGCACAGCTGATCGCATATGCGCTTGTGGGATGCCTTGTGTGTTGACACCAGGGACTGCGAGATGTCTGTTGCGAGTCGGTGCCGGTAAGCCTTGCCTCTGCTGCTGTGGGGCCTGGCCGTTGACAGTTGGATGCTGCTGCCCGTTCGCCGACATCTGTGCCTGGCCGGCGGTTCCAGGTCGAGGCACGTTAGGTGCGCCATTGACTTGACCTGGCTGGCCAGCTCGGGTCATCTGCAATGATCGTTGTTGCTGTTCGAGCATCTTCAGGCGATGTTGACGTTGCATCTCCGCAAGCTGTAGATCACGCTCATAGCGCTTCTTACTAAACTCTTGGGGAGTCAGCATCGGGGCTCGTGGTTGTTGGGACGTCTCAGCTTGCTGCGTAGACTTGCGCTGGGCTGCGGCACGGGCGGCTAATATATGGTCAGTATGTGTTGCTAGAATCTTCACGATGTTGGACGGCACTTACATTCGGCCTTCTTGTACTCCGCCATTTCACGCTTCTTGGCCAGCTTCCGCATCGCATCCACAGTCCACAAGTGTCGTGTACTCTTACGCTTCTCGACTCTTGATGGCAGAGTCCGACGCCGCATAGGCATATGCTGCTGCGCTGCAGTGACACCGCTTTGTTGCTGCGCTTGTTGGATCGCAGCAACCTGCGCGTTGTAGCGTCTCTCCACAGCTTGCTGACTCTGTTCCAAGCGCTGAAACCAGGTCTTGAAGTAGACTGTCTTGCGCATCTCAGCAGGTAATGTCTCCAGCTCCACCCAACGCTCAAAGCATTCCCATGGCGTACGTCGCTCCATACCACTCTTGAATCGTGAAGGTAGCGCCATCTCGGCTGAGATGAGTGACCAATTGAATGAGTAGTCTTTGGCCAGCTTTCGCAGCTTCTGGTCGTCCTCCCACACCCATTGCGAGCCGTTGCGGAACTCGTAGAATGGCGTGCTAGGCATCTGAAACTCTGAAGGCGGCCTGAAGACATTGTTGGCGTGTAGTCTGTCGCGGATATGCTTGTTATCAGGATGAAACAGTGCAATCTCAGAGTCATCAGGCTGCATGTTCTGCTCATCTCGTCGACGCTTGTATGTCGGCTGGGCGTCTTCTGTCTCCGCTTCATCTTCATAGTCGTATCGACTTCGCTTGCGGGACGGTTGCTGTTGCTTCGGCAGGATCTTACCACTGACGAACTTCGATACCTGGGTCATTCTAGACTTCGAATGTTGTGGCAACGTTTCAGGCACCCAGACAGGCACATCTGCCAAGGCTTTGCGAAGCGTGCCAGATGTTTGCAGCTGATGAACGTGGTCTGCGAGCTCGGGCGCCACGACAAGTCTAGTCGGCAGCGTGGCACCGAGCACTGGTGTCCTGGGCATACTGTCGTCCTCCGGAGCGGACTCACCAGCAGCCTCCAATTCGGGCACGGCGTCGTCTTCGATGTCGACGTCGCTCGTGCGTCTGCCCTTGACTTTGACACGCATGCCCATGCGCTCGTCAGCATCGGCAGCCACGTAGTCAGCACACCGGCGAGCCAGCCAGGCACAAACGCTTTTCTTCATCTTGCGCTCGGCGCGAAAGTCCTTACCCATCCAGCGCATCTCCGCCATCAGGTGATCTTGGTGGGTCACGGGTGCTGGCGGCTCCTTGCACTTCTCCATCTGTCGCAATGGCCACTTGTTCGCGTTCTGGAGCTGATAGATCCTTCGTAGCATGCGGAAGTCCATGCGCTCGTGTGTCGCGGTGAAGTAGTCTTCAGTCGACAACGTCTTGGTCGCAGATTTGATAAGATCGGGCAACGGCTGTGTGTTGATGTTCGCAGATTCATGGGCCTGTATGCGGAAAAGTGGCTCAAGATAGTCTCGTTCGGGGTCTTCTGCTGCACCCTTTAATGAAGCAAGCTCGCCTAGGGCAGCGATGCTTGCGTGTGGGCTCAGATCATACTCTGGCCGGCGGGTCCGCGGTGGTGTAACGTACTCTTGCATACGTACCACTCGTCCATCGCGCCGCGTGCTCTTCGGAGATACAGGCTCGATAGAAGACTGTCGCCTGCGAGGCTCAAGCGATGGAGTACCATTGACGCCTTCTGTTGCGCGCTTCGGAGGTTGAATGGCCAGATCAGAGGGCGTGGCTGAGACTTTGTCGCGGCTCCCGGTTGAGGTTTCGCGTTGTCGATCAGCTTCCTCACGAGACGATGTTGCCCGTCGGGGGACAACAGTAATACTGTCTTCCTCTGACTCAGGTTCGTCCTGTCGTAGGTCTTCGAGTTGACGAGAGACCGTAGCCTTCGCTGCCTTGAGACGATCGGTCTGCATGTCCGCGACAACCTGTGCCTCTGTCTCACGGCCCGGACCATTCGTCGACGGCTCCGGACCTTCCCGATCATCCCGAGCTGCTTGCTCCTCTGCCTCGCGAGCAGCAGCTTCACGTTCCTCCCAGCGTAGCTGATCGTCAGGCGTTGAGATGTCGCCTAGTGCTTCCTTGCGAGCTTGCTCCTTCATTGCTGCAAGGTTCCTGTCGTGCTCGGCTTTGACACGTCGCTCGTCTGGTGTGGGCCTTAGATCCTTAGGCACATCGACAGCAGCCGGCTCCGAGTCCGGTGAGGTATCTGGTGAGTCCTGTGGGAGCATCGGAGTAGCGGCCGAATGAGCACCAACGGTTGAGGACGGTGATGAAGCCAGGTCACCCTGCACCTGGAGGTGAGACGTATGCTCAGCATCAGTGTTGGCCTTCAGATGCGTCGCTTCACTTCTCTCACGTAGTCGCGCTTCCTGAACTGCTTCTGACGGGAGATGCACTGTCTTGGCATGCGGGTGAGCATCAGTCTCAAGATGAAGCCTCTCTCGGGTAGCTTGAGTGAAGTTTGCTTCATCCTCCGGCGCAGGTGGCGCAAGCTCAGCAGGCGGCGCAGAGCCTGGGGAGCGGCGAGTGACGGGCAATGATGGTGACTTCGAAGCGATCCGAGTGCGCTTCTCGGCGGATGCAAGCAGATCGATCGGCCGCTGCGTAGTCGCTGCCGCCATAGTGCTCGCGGCGGATGCGGGAGTGAAAGGCTTGATCACGGAGGCAAGTGGTCCAGGGATCGTGCTCTCTGTAGTCTCACTTTCAGGCTCAGTCGTAAGCACAGGCTGCTCTTCAAGTGTCTTCGTGGATGTGACAGAGACATCTTGCGGTATGACT
>KZ111164.1:56831-69055 GCA_002077045.2 Rachicladosporium sp. CCFEE 5018
ACGCCTGCGATGTCCAGGTCTAGCTCTCGAGCAAGTGCAAGCAGCTCAGGCACACTGTCCATGCTAGCGCCAAACTTCTGACTCAGGCGACAGAGACTGGCCGAGTCGTCCGTCAAGATCCTGAGGTACAGCTCAGCCTGCGGACAGATCGCCTTGATCTTGTACAGCTCATCAGTATTGTCGAAGGTCATCTGCTTGACACCCTGTTGAGCTGTGTAGCGCAGGTAGCTCTTGGTCTTGCACGGCTGCGCGTAGATGATGCGGGACGGCTCAACGCCCGCCTGCAAGACCTGCTCGATCTCCGTCTTGCTCGCACAGTCGAAGCCAGATCCAAGTGCCGCTAGCAGCTTGATGATGACAGGATCCGGGTTGCACTTTACAGCGTAGTGCGGCGTGACGCGGCCGAGATGCTTCTTCCAGCGCATGTGCTGGCGGTAGACTTCTCCCATATCCGCCACAAAGAAGGCATCCTCCTCTCCCGCCTCACAGGTGTCTGTATCGATTGCATGCACACGCTTCTGCAGCGCTGCGCCAATCATCTCCTTCGCCACATCTGTCCCATCGAGACCCTCAACTGCTGGCACTGCAAAGCCATGGCCTCCTTTCACGTGATTATTGGTCACTGACAGATACGCATTGTCATTGTTGTAGTCGATGGCGCTAGGTGCCATTCCCTTGCAAGAGAACAGACTGAGTATTGGAAGTAATTTCAAGTGTCCCGACTGGTCTTAGGGAGGTTTGAAGGGAGCGAAGCCCGACGCGATCAAACTTGGGCGAGGCCTCGCAGAGTCTTCCCCGTTCAAGGGAAGAGCCCCAAGGAAGCGCTGATGCGGCAGCTCAGGGATTGAAGGTGACGGGGATGGGTTGGATTGCGGGTCAAGCAGCAAAGATTCGAGGTCCTGTGAAGGAATGGTGGTGGTGTTTGGGTGGCAGCTTCCTGTCGAGGCTGCCCGATGTCGTTGTGATGAGGTTGCAATGCGTTCACTTGTTTTGTGAACAGCGTTCGGGTGGATGTGGCGAGGATGAGTGTATGTTGAGTAAATCTTCTGTGGGACTCGGCATGTCAAGAATTCCCTCGTGCATGTGCGCGAGCCTCAGGCAAAATTTCGCGTTGTGTAGGCAATGACGTGGAAGGGACATACACACATTCTGCACGCATGCTCTTGACAGCTCACCGCCGAAAATATGTAGGTGATTCCTGATCGAGAACCGTGCTACCACTTGTCAGCGGCCGGGGGTCCGTCAGCGGCCGGGAAAGCACAACCCGAGTCTCGAGCCCATACATTGTAGCGCATGAGAAGAGATTTACGGTCCTACGGTGCACTAGCGACTTACCAGCTCTGCTCGTGTTCTGAGCGTGCCCGATCAGACGTCAGCACAGCGGCCATGTTCAAGATCATCATCCACGCCTGTACAGCCGTTGAGTTCGCGCTCGACGCTGGCGTGGCTGGCTAGATCGCCATGGACAAAACGCCATTCTTGGGCTGCAGTTCGCGGCTGTGTCCAATGTCGAATCACATCAAGGCTTTGCTGCTCACGCCACGTTCTTCATACATGTTACGCGGGGCCGCAGTCACTTCTATCTCATGAGAGCAATGATGGAGCCGCTCAAGTGTTCAGCAGCTTGACTCAATGGCTTCTCATCACTGTCATGAGCGCCTGCTCAATACTACAATACGCGCGCATTTGCCCTCCACTGGTTCACGAAGTCGACATACTGGCATACTCGGGTGGTCCGACCAGGCATGATGCGCTGATGCCGATGTATGTCGCCCGGGTGGTATCAGTGAGGCCGCGATTGGTCTGCACACAGACAGGTATGCTTGATGTATCTCATGATGGCCTGACAGAAGCTATTTACATTCCACTTCTCGAACTGTGGCTGGCGCGCTGCTACGAAATGCATCTGACACAGGAGCACCTTTCCTATAACAGGATTGCCAGTCGACCACGTTTCTTCTCCACCTTCGCAGTTCCAAATCAGCTGAAACCAAATCATGGGTAGCATCTCCGGTCTGAGCGACCAGGAGCGAACCGTACGAAGCCTTGTCCAAAATGCTCTAGGCTCCGATGATACGCTGTACGCGTTTCCCGATGAGCCATTCTACCAATTCGACCACGTCAAGCTCTACAACCTTGACATCCGTACCCGGCCAGATGCCGTCACGTACCCGAAAACACCGCAGCAGGTCGCCGCAATCGTGGGAGCAGCTGCAAAGGCAGGCCTTGCCGTCCAGGCGAAGTCTGGCGGGCACAGCTATTGCAATTTCTCCTCTCCAGATCACGGCATTGTCGTCGATCTGAGGAACATGAAGAAGTTTTCCATGAACACGGAGACGTGGCGCGCTACGGTGGGTGGCGGAATGCTGTTGGGCGAATTAGACGAGTCTTTGTATAGTCCCCATAAGCGGGCAGTGGCTCATGGTGAGTGTGTCTAGTCGTCGGCTGAACATGGGACTGATGTCGTGCACGAAAGGTGTTTGTCCACAGGTCGGTTTGGGAGGACACGCCACAATCGGTGGGTTGGGTCCGAGTTCTCGTCTCTTCGGAATGGCTCTCGGATCACGTAGAGGAGGTAGAGGTAGTCACAGCGGATGGCCAGATCCTGCGAGCCTCCGAGACTCAGCACAAAGATCTCTTCTGGGCGCTCAAAGGCGCCGGTGCGTCGTTCGGCATCATTACCGAGTTCGTCCTTCGCACTGAAGAGGCCCCCGAGGAGACTGTCCAATACAAATACTCATTCACCTCTGGCTCTTGGACCAAGATGGCGGATGTCTTCAAGACCTGGCAGAGGTTTATCGCCGATCCCGACCTGACGTGGCGCTTCGCGACGACAGCGACCATCACGACCCTTGGCCTCTCCATCAGCGGGACATTCTATGGATCCGAGCTGGAATTCGAACAGCTGTCTCTGAAGCCGGACTTCCCGCTTCGCGAGACCGGCTCCAAGACCACAGTGCGTCAGAACTGGCTCGACGTGCTTACTCATGAAGCAGAACAGGTCGCATTGAAGCTCGGAGGAGGCATACCAGCGCATGCATACACCAAGACACTGACCTTCAACGGCAGCAAGAACAACCTTCTCGATGACCCCGGAGTCGACAAGCTCTTCTCCTACATCGAGCATGCCGACAAAGGCACGTTGATCTGGTTCCTGATCTTCGATCTTGCTGGTGGAAAGACAAACACCGTGCCCATGGAAGCGACAGCGTACGCACATAGAGATGCGCTATACTACCTGCAGTCCTATGCAATCAGCGACAAGCTTATCAGTGGCGTCTCGGAGACCACGAAACAGTTCCTTGCTGGCGTGAACGACGTGATCGTCAATCACATGATGGCCGATGGCACGGATTACGGTGCGTATCCGGGATATGTGGATCTTGAGCTGGGAGCGGAGGCGCAGAAGTTGTACTGGCGGGACAATTTAGAGGAGCTGGAGCGGATCAAGACGATATATGACCCCGGGAAGGTGTTTCGGAACCCGCAGAGTGTGCGGCCGACGGTGGCGCGAAGCAGGATTGCTACGAATGATGTAAAGTTTTGAAATGGGATCGCTTGCGGCGAATGTCGTGCTCTTCTATCAGACTGTACCACTTGGCTGCCTATGAGATCATGAAAGGAGGATACTAGCGTACTGATAGTAACAGTCTGTTCATATTGACGCTCATGCACAGAGCGCGCTCATGGGTCCGACAGCTCCATGTTTAATCGTTCGTGCTTTGACAGTTCTGTATTCCGCATAGACGTGGACCTATGCGCTGGCGTTTGCTCTGGGAGGTATATGTCTGCCACGTGCCGATTGTGATCCTTGCATGTGCTTCGTACCGAGCTCTCATGCGTCAATGAAATGCGCGTAGTGCTCAGCGTCTGTGAAGTGTCACTCCTGCGACGACCGATGATGTACATTCGAACTTGCTCGGATGTCTGACCGCATCTGAGACTCTGATGAAAGTGCCTGACCCCACCCAAATGCGTGGGAGAACGACCGGATGTGCCATAGGCGGAGGACGAGATGCGAACGATTCACCAGTAGTCGTCGCATCATGAAGGCTTCTGTCCCGTAGGCGGTATGGGGTAAATGCGATCCAACGCGAAGCGAAAATGTCTGAAGAAGCCGTTGTGGTCGTGACCCAAGTCCTGTCCTTCAGTCTCCTCCTGTCCACTTGATAAGTCAGGTTGAGTCAGATGTCCCAGATGCTTCACTTGTTTAACTTTTAAACCCATGTATTGCACTGTAACGCCCAGGGCATCTGCTGCTGCGTTGCAGTGGCGCCCACGTGGCGTGGTATCACCCACTGCTAACCTCTGTCCCTCTCACATGAATGCCTTCGCAATCGACATAAGACTTCCAGCATTGCCCATCCACCCACTGCTTTCACTCATGGCTCCATATCCGCTACTACCGTAGTACCCTCCGCCACCCCGACTTGCCTGCCCACCCATCGCGCCAAGAGCAGAAGGTAGATGGACCCCGAATCCCTTCAACAACCCTCCGACAGCCCCGCCAGCACTCAGCAATGGCACAACCACAGCGAAGAATGCCTTCACTGGATGCCGTCGCGCGTAATACCACAGCTCCTTGATCATGCGCTGCAGCTTGTGCATGAGCATCGAGACGTAGCCATCGCGTGGTCGCCGCTTGTAGTATGAGCTACCGCTACCGCCGCCGCCACTCGAGAAAATACCGCGCGAGCTGCCACCGAGGACTGAGGAGGCGGAGCGAGCATAGCTTGGCCGGGTGTAGGCGCCGCGGGAGGGCGAGTGGGAGGCGCGTCCGCCGTAGGAGTGGGAGCGCGAAGTGCTGGATTCACCGTCGAAGAGCCCCATGATTGTCGATTGCCAGTTATATTTCTGATCAGATGCGTATGAGAGTTGAGTTCACTGCGATCATGAGCGCATTGGAAAGCTGATGTCCAGCCCACGCCAGCCTCCAGAGTTTCTACTGACCAGGCCGCCCCTGCAGCCGACCCTCCCGAACCTTCTTCTTTGACAAATTGAGCCGAGTATTGAGCTTGCCGAGACCGTGTGCCGACATATGTCGGGTGTATGTCTTTATCCACGAGATCAATAACTTCGAAATTGTGAGCCTCCAGCTTCAATCAGGCATGCATGCCTATGAGACATTGCAGCATATTCCCAGAGTCAGGCTATCGTATCGATCGTTCACCAGAACCAGCACCGCCAAGATGAAACACCACCTCATGATCGGGACCTGGACGCCTCCAGGAGCAATCTTCACAGTCTGCTTCGACGACTCAGACCTCTCACTCACTCTCGTCAAACGTACCGAGATCCCCAAAGATGAGCCGATCTCCTGGATGACCTTCAACCACTCCCGTTCCACGATCTATGGCGCAGGCATGAAGAAATGGAACTCCTTCGCCGTCCCTTCGCCCGCAGAGATCACGCACCAGGTCTCGCACCCCATGGGCGGCGATCCGAAAGCCAACGACGCAGATACGAAGACACGAGCCATCTTCGTCTTAGCGGCCAAAAAGCCGCCATACTGTGTCTACGGCAACCCATTCTACGATCACGCTGGCTTCGGGAACGTGTTCTCCACGGACGCTGAAACTGGAGCACTGGAGGAGAATGTACAGAACTACGAGTACCTACCTACCTCAGCAATCCACGGTATGATCTTTGATGCCGCAGAGGGGTACCTCTACAGTGCCGATATGTGGGCTAATAAAGTCTGGTGTCATTCCAAGAACGTTGAGACAGGGCACTTGACACTTGTTGGATCCGTCGATGCACCTGCTGCAAATGATCATCCGAGATGGGTTGAGATCGCGCCGAGCGGGAAGTTCCTGTATGCTTTGATGGAGGGAGGCAATCGACTGTGCGTGTACAGCATCGATCCCGAAACCAGAATGCCCAGCTACACAGGCAAAGAATATCCTCTCGTACCGCCAGGCATGATGGAGTCGTTTCCCAAGATGTTTCGATCTGACGTGGTCTTCACTGCGAAGTCGGAAAAGTATCTGTTCGCTACATCGAGGTCGAATTCGCCATCTCTGACGGGATACATCGCTGCTTTCTCGCTCTCGGCAGATGGCGACATTGAGCGGCAGATCTGTCTGAATCCGACGCTAACAAGTGGCGGGCATAGTAATGCAGTCAGTCCCTGCCCGTGGTCTGATGAGTGGCTCGCGCTATGCGACGACGAGAAAGGCTTCGTAGAGATATACCGATGGAAGGACGAGTTCCTAGGGCGCGTAGCACATCTCGACATCAAAGAACCTGGCTTCGGCATGAACGCTATTTGGTACGATTGAGGCATTGTAAGCTTCGACAGCGATCTCTCCTGCACCAAACCCACTGTCGGCTACAGGCATCCACCGGGGTAGTCGGCGCGCTTGACTCAGAATCCACACAAACCTCTTTCGACGGTCATCACTGCTAGGCTCTGCTCAGCACCTCCTGCTCTATAGCGTTCTCCAAAGCTGCCACAGCATTGTCGAGCGTCTGAGCCACACCCCAGGTATACGTCGCGAGTCCGAGAACTGGTAGCCGTCGAAGCGTCCTGCCACTCATCGCCAGTCTAGCACACTTGTCTGACATTTTGCACAAGCGGAAGCCAGCGGAGTCTGGCGAGTCGCGCAAGGTCATGTGGGTGGTGGCTAAAGTGGGCACATCATCATCCGCAGTGACGAGCTGGCTATGGATGAGCTCATTGAGGCAGGAGCGGAAGATGTTGTAGATTGCCGAGCTGGAGGGACTGGGGATGTATTGTTTGATGTCGACGCGGTCGAGGAAGGCTGGATCCTGGACGCGACGTCAGTGCTACCCGTCAGTGGGTTAGGGACGAGCTTACGATCGCCTCTATCATGTTGCTGGTACAGAGCGTGATGACGTTCGGTAGATGTCGGAGCCGATCGAGCGCGGTGAGCAGCTGGTTGGTAGCCTGTACCTCTAATCAGCACTGTTCGCGTAGCGACTTACATAGTATGCACTCACACGAAGCCCATCATGACATTCTCCGCCACCGCTAGCCACCTTCCTCGACCCAGCAATCGTCTCGACTTCATCAATGACCACAATGGTCAACTTCTTCCCGTCCTTCGCCCTCTCCATAACGCCATCGAACGTACTCTCAATCAGCTTCCCACTTTCGCCGAAATACTTGCTCAGCATAGCGTTGGCGTTGATCTCCACCAGATCAGCAGCAGCCAACGTCTCGCCGAGCCTGATGGCCAGCTTCTGTGCCAGTGCTCTGCAAAGCGTGCTCTTCCCGCTGCCCGGTGGACCGTGAAGCAGGCACAGACGGTCCCAGTTGAAGTTTGCTAGATTAAGACCGGGCTGGCTCATCATGGCTACCATGCGGACGAGGTACCGGAGGAGGCGTGCTGGCAGAGCGTCGTCGAAGACGAGAGAATCCCATTCACCGGTGAAGAGAGCGTTGGGAAGAGCTAAGGTGCGGGCTTGTGAGGAGTGCTCGTCTTGCTTGACATAGCGGCGGTCACCGGTATCATCTGGCTGTCGAAGATGATAAGTTTGCACATCTAGCTGTACATGTTCAACGTCGATCCAATTCGATGACTGCAGCGGACCAGTAAAGTCAACTATCTGGACTCTGACGACGAGTTTGTCGTGCTTCAGCCGAGTCTCATGCTTGAGCTTCGAGCCGATCTCGACAGCCTTGTACATCTGCTCTACCCAAGTCGCCACCTCCGCTCTGACAGCAGTCTGGGTGTTCGCAGGCGTCGCGGATCTGAGCTGGACTTCAATGTGAAGGGTGGGACTGATGAGCGCCATGACCTGTGATGATCGACTATCCTTTTATTAGGGTGTGAGGAGACTGAATGGGTGAAGTAAGAGTGCAGTCGTACATCGAGACGCGATGGGTGCCTGGCGACGCTTTGATGAGGCGAGGAAGGAACACCCAGCCTCCCAGTAAGCTTATTTTGACCTCATGAACACCAACATGAAGCATACCTACGATTTCGACACGTGCGGACATGCTCAACGACGCGAAGGTACCACGATAGTACGGAGGTGTTGTGAAGCTGTACTCACTATAGACACCGATGGGCCCACACTTCGCTGTGCACTCCACCCGAAAGGCCTCCCGATTGCTCTCACCTCGCAGCATTAGCCTGCATTGTCCTCGGACTTCCCTGCAATCCTCCCGCCAAAGGTCCAGGACTCTGCATCATACCAGGCGTGTTACTCCTGCTCGACGGTCTCGCAGTCATACTCGGCACGTTGTTAACGCCCTGATACTGCACAGCAGGGCTCACGGGATTGACGTTCGGGCTCGCATGCGCGATAACAGGACTGTTGGCCAGCTGTGCATGTGGCGTATTGGGTGACTGCTGCATGCGCATCTGCTGCATCTGGCGCTGCCTCATCATCTGAGCGTAGGAGTGTTGTGGACTTTGAGCGGAGCCGTTGACCTGTGATGATGCGTCGCCAGTGCCGTAGCCGTTCACTCCGTTCGCCATGCTTGGGTTGCTAGGGTAGACTTGCTGGTTCTGGCCGTACGCTTGCATGTTGGCTGTAGCGGACGGTACGCCGTTCGACAACCCGGCTGCGGCGTTCATAGCGCTCTGCCTAACTTGACTCGAGGACTGAGATTGATGCTTCAGTTGCTCCGTCGCAAAGTTGGTCAGCTCGGCTTCGGTCATGTTAGGGTACCGAGCGCGGAGCTGATTCTTGATAGCAATGACAGCAGGTACATGGCCAGAAGAGAGCTGGCCCGAATTGCCTTGAGGCGTAGGTGGTGGTGGCATGTTTGGCGACGCAGACATGTGCTGTTGACCATTCATCTGCGTGCTCTGTGCGTGGTTGCCCTGCATAGAGCCTTGGTGCTGGACAGGCATCTGCGCTTGCTGTTGATGGCTTTGTGTCTGTGCCTGGAAAGCAGCCAAGAGCGCCTGATTACTGGCGATCTGCTGCTGAGTCGTCATGCTGCCGGTGTTGGCGACGGGACTGATCATGCTTGCGTTCGGCATAGGGAATTGCTGCCCTCCGTACTGACTCTGTCGTGACTGCGCAGACGCTTGTGCCATGCGCTGCATTTCAGCAGACTGTGTCATCGGCACAGCTGAGCGCATATGCGCTTGTGGGATGCCTTGTGTGTTGACACCAGGGACTGCGAGATGTCCGTTGCGAGTCGGTGCCGGTAAGCCTTGCCTCTGCTGCTGTGGGGCCTGGCCGTTGACAGTTGGATGCTGCTGCCCGTTCGCCGACATCTGTGCCTGGCCGGCGGTTCCAGGTCGAGGCACGTTAGGTGCGCCATTGACTTGACCTGGCTGGCCAGCTCGGGTCATTTGCAATGATCGTTGTTGCTGTTCGAGCATCTTCAGGCGATGTTGACGTTGCATCTCCGCAAGCTGTAGATCACGCTCATAGCGCTTCTTACTAAACTCTTGGGGTGTCAGCATCGGGGCTCGTGGTTGTTGGGACGTCTCAGCTTGCTGCGTAGACTTGCGCTGGGCTGCGGCACGGGCGGCTAATATATGGTCAGTATGTGTTGCTAGAATCTTCACGATGTTGGACGGCACTTACATTCGGCCTTCTTGTACTCCGCCATTTCACGCTTCTTGGCCAGCTTCCGCATCGCATCCACAGTCCACAAGTGTCGTGTACTCTTACGCTTCTCGACTCTTGATGGCAGAGTCCGACGCCGCATAGGCATATGCTGCTGCGCTGCAGTGACACCGCTTTGTTGCTGCGCTTGTTGGATCGCAGCAACCTGCGCGTTGTAGCGTCTCTCCACAGCTTGCTGACTCTGTTCCAAGCGCTGAAACCAGGTCTTGAAGTAGACTGTCTTGCGCATCTCAGCAGGTAATGTCTCCAGCTCCACCCAACGCTCAAAGCATTCCCATGGCGTACGTCGCTCCATACCACTCTTGAATCGTGAAGGTAGCGCCATCTCGGCTGAGATGAGTGACCAATTGAATGAGTAGTCTTTGGCCAGCTTTCGCAGCTTCTGGTCGTCCTCCCACACCCATTGCGAGCCGTTGCGGAACTCGTAGAATGGCGTGCTAGGCATCTGAAACTCTGAAGGCGGCCTGAAGACATTGTTGGCGTGTAGTCTGTCGCGGATATGCTTGTTATCAGGATGAAACAGTGCAATCTCAGAGTCATCAGGCTGCATGTTCTGCTCATCTCGTCGACGCTTGTATGTCGGCTGGGCGTCTTCTGTCTCCGCTTCATCTTCATAGTCGTATCGACTTCGCTTGCGGGACGGTTGCTGTTGCTTCGGCAGGATCTTACCACTGACGAACTTCGATACCTGGGTCATTCTAGACTTCGAATGTTGTGGCAACGTTTCAGGCACCCAGACAGGCACATCTGCCAAGGCTTTGCGAAGCGTGCCAGATGTTTGCAGCTGATGAACGTGGTCTGCGAGCTCGGGCGCCACGACAAGTCTAGTCGGCAGCGTGGCACCGAGCACTGGTGTCCTGGGCATACTGTCGTCCTCCGGAGCGGACTCACCAGCAGCCTCCAATTCGGGCACGGCGTCGTCTTCGATGTCGACGTCGCTCGTGCGTCTGCCCTTGACTTTGACACGCATGCCCATGCGCTCGTCAGCATCGGCAGCCACGTAGTCAGCACACCGGCGAGCCAGCCAGGCACAAACGCTTTTCTTCATCTTGCGCTCGGCGCGAAAGTCCTTACCCATCCAGCGCATCTCCGCCATCAGGTGATCTTGGTGGGTCACGGGTGCTGGCGGCTCCTTGCACTTCTCCATCTGTCGCAATGGCCACTTGTTCGCGTTCTGGAGCTGATAGATCCTTCGTAGCATGCGGAAGTCCATGCGCTCGTGTGTCGCGGTGAAGTAGTCTTCAGTCGACAACGTCTTGGTCGCAGATTTGATAAGATCGGGCAACGGCTGTGTGTTGATGTTCGCAGATTCATGGGCCTGTATGCGGAAAAGTGGCTCAAGATAGTCTCGTTCGGGGTCTTCTGCTGCACCCTTTAATGAAGCAAGCTCGCCTAGGGCAGCGATGCTTGCGTGTGGGCTCAGATCATACTCTGGCCGGCGGGTCCGCGGTGGTGTAACGTACTCTTGCATACGTACCACTCGTCCATCGCGCCGCGTGCTCTTCGGAGATACAGGCTCGATAGAAGACTGTCGCCTGCGAGGCTCAAGCGATGGAGTACCATTGACGCCTTCTGTTGCGCGCTTCGGAGGTTGAATGGCCAGATCAGAGGGCGTGGCTGAGACTTTGTCGCGGCTCCCGGTTGAGGTTTCGCGTTGTCGATCAGCTTCCTCACGAGACGATGTTGCCCGTCGGGGGACAACAGTAATACTGTCTTCCTCTGACTCAGGTTCGTCCTGTCGTAGGTCTTCGAGTTGACGAGAGACCGTAGCCTTCGCTGCCTTGAGACGATCGGTCTGCATGTCCGCGACAACCTGTGCCTCTGTCTCACGGCCCGGACCATTCGTCGACGGCTCCGGACCTTCCCGATCATCCCGAGCTGCTTGCTCCTCTGCCTCGCGAGCAGCAGCTTCACGTTCCTCCCAGCGTAGCTGATCGTCAGGCGTTGAGATGTCGCCTAGTGCTTCCTTGCGAGCTTGCTCCTTCATTGCTGCAAGGTTCCTGTCGTGCTCGGCTTTGACACGTCGCTCGTCTGGTGTGGGCCTTAGATCCTTAGGCACATCGACAGCAGCCGGCTCCGAGTCCGGTGAGGTATCTGGTGAGTCCTGTGGGAGCATCGGAGTAGCGGCCGAATGAGCACCAACGGTTGAGGACGGTGATGAAGCCAGGTCACCCTGCACCTGGAGGTGAGACGTATGCTCAGCATCAGTGTTGGCCTTCAGATGCGTCGCTTCACTTCTCTCACGTAGTCGCGCTTCCTGAACTGCTTCTGACGGGAGATGCACTGTCTTGGCATGCGGGTGAGCATCAGTCTCAAGATGAAGCCTCTCTCGGGTAGCTTGAGTGAAGTTTGCTTCATCCTCCGGCGCAGGTGGCGCAAGCTCAGCAGGCGGCGCAGAGCCTGGGGAGCGGCGAGTGACGGGCAATGATGGTGACTTCGAAGCGATCCGAGTGCGCTTCTCGGCGGATGCAAGCAGATCGATCGGCCGCTGCGTAGTCGCTGCCGCCATAGTGCTCGCGGCGGATGCGGGAGTGAAAGGCTTGATCACGGAGGCAAGTGGTCCAGGGATCGTGCTCTCTGTAGTCTCACTTTCAGGCTCAGTCGTAAGCACAGGCTGCTCTTCAAGTGTCTTCGTGGATGTGACAGAGACATCTTGCGGTATGACT
>KZ111164.1:69155-79948 GCA_002077045.2 Rachicladosporium sp. CCFEE 5018
CTCTCTGTAGTCTCACTTTCAGGCTCAGTCGTAAGCACAGGCTGCTCTTCAAGTGTCTTCGTGGATGTGACAGAGACATCTTGCGGTATGACTGGGTGGGAGAGTGATGCCTCATCAAAGTGACAACCTCTGGCCCATGTGTTAGCACGATACTATTAATGCGCGTGTACAATGACTTACTGGTCGAGGCTATTCGCATTCAACCATGCGATGGTCTCCGGTTGATCAATCGAGGCATTGCATAGACTGGCGAGCGAGTTGTTGTTCTGAAGTAGCAATGTGATGTCGTAAAGCGCGAGCAGCCCGGCTTTCTGCGACTGAACTGCAGCCCTGCAAATGCCATCAGTAACACGTCGTACAGGCAACAATCCATCAATAAAAGACTTGTTCCGTGATCGCATCATCCATAGCTGTCGTTTCCTATGCATGTGGATAATTATCGAGGAATACTGACCTCAACCCACGCTCAGCGTCCTCGATTGCTGCGTGACGAAGGACATCCGTCGTCGACATCTACGCATTCTCCGTGGCACCACCGCGATGAGAGTCAAATGCTGATAAGCCGCGGTATGTTATCATGAGGAGATCCAGATGAGTCGTTATGCAGGCGCTGTGTTGTATGGTGGCCGCGTTGTAATAGTTAATGTTCTACACAACGCGTCGCCGCTACTCAGATTGCGCCCGTAGGACCAAGGGACGTGAATGTGGAGGTCGAAGAGCGGGAGCGCTCGGCCACTTCGAGGAGGCACGGGCTCACCCGTGTCAAAACTTTGCTAGGATGAATGATTTCTCGGAAATGCAATACTTACATGTATCATCTAACTAGTGGCAGATGTTGCCAGTGTCTTGACGAGAGCCATACTCATCAGCCATCTAGGACCGATCATGGCCGGTCTAATTGGCAAGAGGAAGCGCGAGCAGTCCGCAGCCCAGCCGAGTGCCTTCAAAAAGGCAAAAGCCACCACTTCAGCAGCTGCATTTAACGGGAAGAAAGCTGCCATACAGGATCCAAAGTCGGCGAAGGCTCCAAAAGCTGCTGCCAGATCTAACGGAACCGTTCACGATGGCCATGTCGAGACCAAACCTTCCACGGACATCACTGTCCAGGTCGTCACAGGTTCATATGAACGAGTTCTCCATGGCTTCACAGCAACTATTCCCAAAGAATCCCTGTCGGCAACGATCTCGGACGACTCCAGCCCAGTCAAACATGCCGACACCTTCCTCTTCGCCGCCCACACCTCCTCCATCCGCACTCTCGCCCTCTCTCCAAGCACCGCAAACAACAAACGCTTCCTCGCCACCGGCGGCGCCGACGAACGCATAAACCTTTATAACCTCTCCACCCTGGCCCCATCCTCTTCCACCACTCCAAAACTGCCTTCCCTTTCCGGCTCCAAGGTTGCGGAGAACGTCTCAAACCAGGCCCTAGGAAACCTAATCCACCACGACCGCGCAATATCCTGCCTCCACTTCGCCTCCAAATCTAAGCTCTTCTCCGCAGCCGAGGAGAACACAATCGGTATCACCCGAACGCGCGACTGGACTCTCCTCTCAACTCTCAAGGCTCCGATTCCCAAACCGGCCGGCCGACCATCAGGCGACACTGCGGCGCCGGGCGAAGTGCCGACTGGGATCAACGACTTTACGATCCATCCATCGGAAAAACTTATGCTTAGCGTTTCGCGCGGGGAGCGATGCATGCGGCTCTGGAACCTCATGACGGGGAAGAAAGCGGGTGTGTTGAATTTCAGTCGTGAGATGTTGGGGAAGGTGGGCGAGGGAAAGTATAGTTCTGGCGAAGGCAGACGGGTATGTTGGGCGCCGGATGGGGGAAGCTATGTTGTGGGGTTTGAGAGGGGAGTGGTTTTGTTCACGCTTGAGAGTGAGGTTGTGGATGTTATTGTTGTGGAGCCGAGGACGAAGGTGCATCAGGTGCGCTTTTTGCCTCTGGTAGAGGGCAGAAGCATTCTGGCCGTCAGCACGGAGGATGGGAGGGTGGTGTTGTACGAGCTCGCTCAAAAGCCGGCTACTGAGACCAACGGAACGAACGGCGACGCGTCACCTCCCATAGCGAAGCTCGCGCTCACAATACTTGCCCACATCGGTGGCAAAGCAGCAGACATCACCGGCCGGGTCAGAGACTTCACGGTCCTCTCCCTCCCCTCGCCAAGCAAGGACCTACTACTCATAACAGCCAGCAGCGACGGCGCAGTGCGAGTCTGGCAGCTATCACCGGCTGATCTCGCGCCTGCAGATGTGGGCAGCGGGGAATTGAGGCAAGTGGGTACGCTGATCAGCACACACGAGACTGGGAACAGGATCACCTGTCTAGGTGCTTTCGTGATGAACGAGCGGGGGAGTGGACAGGGGAATGGGGTGGTGAACGGGGACGGAGATGAGAGTAGTGCAGAAGAGTAGATGGAAGGCGTATGTAGCGCCTGTAGCAACCCACTTCGACGCCGATACTTGGTAACAACAAGGACCCAAGTTTGCTTTCCCTGGGCTTCTTCATGTGGAGCGAAATAAAAGAATGCATGGGCACGGCACGGAGTTTCTCTGTATTTGAGGTGCTACGAAGGCAGTCTTGCGACTGGTAGCATGTTTCGAATCCTGCAAGCGGAAACACACCTCGGCGAGCGGCCCACTGTAGATGTGATCGGGCATGCCTCCACGGAGATTGCCATGCGCTGGCAGGACAGAGCTCCGACGGCCACACAGACGGCGTCTAGTTCAAGAAGCCCTTACAATTCGCCGACCCGCACAAACACGGTATGCGATCCGTAGACCCATACTCGCGCTCAAACTTGTAGTCGTATGTGAGTTCCTCATCTGCAAGACAGCATTAGCAACACATTCAACCCAATCAACCATCACAAAGGAGACTCACCCTTTCCAATATCCTTCAACGCATAAATAACAATCCTCGGCGTCCCCTCAACCTTGATAATCTTCGCCGTACAATTCGGACTACAACTATGATTGATGAACCTCGCAATCCCCCCCTTCTTAGTCGCATCCACAATCTCATCGTCCATCATACGGAACAAGTAAGAGCTTCCAACACCCTGCTTCTCGTACCGAATCTCGCGCATATCCGCGACCTTCTGACGCACCTTCTCGCCAACATACTCGATAATGAGGTCATTGATGGCGATGTTTTCTTCCGCGTAGAGGCCCCAGCCGTGGATTGCAGAGCGCTCGAATTTGACGTGCTTCTTGCGTTTCTTGAGCTGGTTGAAGCGGATGGCGACGTCGACGTCTTGGGATGTTGAGGTGGCGGTGGCAGCGAGAGATTGCTTTTGCAGGTTAATGTCGTTGACGAGGCGGCGGTTGTTGACGCGGTTGCTGCGGGAAGAGGCGGTGGCGACGATCTTGTCGGCGGCTGTGAGCTTGACGGTCTCTGCGACGGCGAGAGGGTTGGCTTTGGCGAGGGCTTGGCGTTCTTCGCGGGCTCGTTGGACTTTAATGCGGTGGGGGAGGTATTTGGACTTCTCTTCGTTGAGGATCTTCTTGACGCCTTCCGTGCGGGCGGAGCCGGTGGAATTGGGGACGTAGTAGCCTTCGATGCCGGAGTCGGTACGTTCAGCGCCAGGGAAGCCGCTGTTGAGAGACTTGATCTCTTTCTGCTTGTATGCCCAGAACTTGACATCTCCAAGGCTTGCAGCATGCTCGTCAGCAAGAGCTTGCTGGGCGAAGAGGAAATCCTCGTCGTCCTTCATGGCGTCCTGCCACCCGTCGATGTCCAGTATAAGCTCATGATCATTCTCCACTGTCCGCCGCGGCTTGTCGTACGTGACGCTCAGGTGTGCCTCTCCTTCTTCAGTCTCCTCAATGGCTTGCAGCTCTTCATCCTTCTCCTCAATTTCCTTGATGATGATCTTGCGCTCCGCAGGCTTGCGTGTTGCCTTGCCCTGCGCTGCTCTCGCCCGGAGTGCCAGCTGTTGTGCGATGATCTTCTCCTTGCTCTTCTTCTTTTTCTTGGCCAGAGCAGTGATCGCAGCATCGTCCATGTCCAGTAGATGAAGCTTGCTGGTCTCTTCGGTCGGCGCATCGGAGTCGTCCGCGGCTTCTTCAACAACAACGCCCTTCTGCAAGCTCTTAACCTGGAAGAGGTCATCATCAGCCTTCGACCGCTGCCGGATGAACAGCTCAGTCCTGGCACGCGTGGCGTACTTCGAAGATCGTGGAAGGGTCCCAATAATGAGCTCCAGTTCGCGGGTCGCAAGATCCTCTGGTTCCTTTGGCAAGAGATGTCCGACCAGGCTCTTATGCAGGTCGCTGAAAGTCTCTTTGTCATCGTCTGCCCAATCTGCAACTTTCCGACGCTTGTTCGGTGTGTCCGCGACAGATTCTGACCCATTGAAGGGCGTTGAATCCCTACTTGCACGACTGAGTGGACGGCTCTCCTGGTCTTCAGTATCTCTGGTAAGAGACGTCCTGCGCTCGTCATCAGAGTCCTCATCGTCGCTGGGATACATTTGCTGCAGCTTGAAGTGTAGGCCGCGTGCGTGTGAAGGTCGTGGTGCAGGTCGGCGCCTTCGCTCGTCAAAGAACGCGTTAAGCGGCTCCCTGTCACGCGGCTGGTACCCTTTCCTCCCACGCTGCGAATTAGGATCGTGTGGCCTGAGCGGCTTTGATGTCTGACCTGGCCGTGCCCGTGCGCTGTGCGGAGATGCATCGCCCGCCTTGTTAAAGAGAGCAGATGTGGCTTTGTTCTCATCATCGTACGGATCGGGCAATCCCAGCTGTCTTCGTCTTGCGACATGCTTAGCAGGATCTAGACTGTCCTGGAAGATGGGCAGAGCAACGCGCTGCTTGATGTCTTCGAAAATCTTCATGCGCAGGTCAATGCGGAGTTGATCGAGCGCGCCTTGAACAGGATCGAGGTTCTCGGCCCTGTTCTTCTTCTCAATTTCATTGTCTTCGGCATCTTCGCGGGTCAAGCGCTCCATCTCTTCCTTCTTCATTTTTGCCTCCTTCGCACGCTCAGGACTGGGACTGCGTTCGTAGTTCGGATTGCCATACTTCTGGCACTCCATCTGCATGTTGTAGGTGAAGAGTGCGGCGTTGTTGCACTCCGCGAAACAACGCTCCGCCTCGTCTTCACCGCGCTTGGAGTTGTCAAACACCACATAGTAGCCAGTCTTGTCAAGTCTGACCTCTCGCCAGTCGTACGACTTTAGACGCTTCTTCAAGTGCGGTATTGTCGTACCCAGAACAGGGACTGAGGCATGCGGAACGTGGATGTAGGGCTTGCGCTTGAGCTTTGGGAGCACTGGTTCTTCCTCAATCAACGAAGAAGCCGCAGAGCGCGGGTTTGGTGCTGCTGCAGCTGCAGGACCTACTGGCGGAGGCCTAGCTGCGGCGGACGGTCGTCCAGAAGGACCTTTCGGCGCATTTGGCGGTGGCGCTGGGGAGTCTGAGGATCCAGCTGTCGCATCCGGTGGTGGAGGCGGTGGAGGTGGTGCAATACTGGCAGTCCGTGCCTTTTCACGCTCCTCGCGCGACTTCTTAAGCGCGCTCTCCACATACCTTTTGCACCTCCGCCCTTCGCGATCTGCCTCCACCGTGATCGTATGCAAGCCAATCCGATGCCCATGCATCTCAGCCTCCGCCTGCTTCGCCGCATTTGCCGCTGTGACATCAGCTCCATTCCTAACAGAGTCTCGATACTTAATCATGGCAATGCCGAAATAGCTGCCAGTCGCTGGATCTGTCTTGCTCTGCACTAGTGCAATGCTGCCAAATTGCTCGAAGTTCAAGCGTAGCGTGCTTTCCGGCAAGAAGGGATCAAACCCCCGAATGACAATATGCTGCGCTTCACCAGGTCCCACAGAATGCTTGTCGACCTTGAAGGGCGGCAAATTGTACGGCGCAATACGCAAAATTGCCTTGCTTGGCCTTTCCTTGCCTCGACAATTTCCTGAGGTATACCCAGGAAGTGCAAGGCGCGGATCTGGCGGTGGATCTGGTTGGTATGCCTGAGAATTATCCCCGTGTCAGCGAAAGGGTACAGAGCGGTTTCGACTTTTTCTCATGTAATCTGTGTGATATAATGCAGGCTCAGTGACTTATGAAATGTGGCGCGTACCTCGAGACCGAATTCTTTTCTTCTGACGGTAGCGCGCTTTCGCTCTTCTCTACTGAGCCTGCTTTCCAAATCTGGATCCCAAACCGCTCTGTACCCTTTCGCTGTTCCTTGTGGGAGTTGCATCGAAGGTCGCGCGTTGCGGGAATGTGATGCGCCATTGGTGGCGTCAGGCGGAGGTGGTGGAGGGATGTGGTGGCTGCCATTGTGCGAAGACATGGCAGCGGAGGACTTTGCAGCTCTGCTTTTATCTTGCTTGGGTGGCGAAGAGTCAGTGTGATCAGTGCGCGGGGTGAACCCGTTCGCCGAGTGAGCTGCTGCGTTCTGTGTAGCACCGCTGGAGCCACGGCTGAAGACTGATGAGTTTGCGCTGTTTAGTGAGCTTGCGGAGCCTACGCCTTGTAGTAAATCTCCAGAATCCGAGTCTGGCGAGTGGTGATGCTCTCCGCTTGGCGTTGATGAGGAGTGATGGCTTGATCCGTTCACCGCGGTAGCATCAGGCAGCCGAGCAGTCTTTGGAGAGATGCCCTGTGCTCGCAGGGAGTTGGTGTACTCGCTCAGTCCGCGCTTGCGCTTCAGTGAGCTGGGTGAAGAGTTGCCGCGGCTCGCGTCAGCGCTGCCAATCTGCGACATGGCGTCGCAGGCACTCTATTGCGCCAACATTTGTCTTTGTGAGTGTCGTGTTCAAGGCAGGTGGTAATGCCGTCGCCGTCGTGCCTGCGACACGTGCTGATACCCCTCGGAGATGAAAGTGATGGCACGCGATCTGCACGCGTCAATGTGTTCGGGGCGAGCGCGTCAGCGGCAATCACGACGGCATGCGTTGAATGACACGGTGCCGGCGGTGATGCGCGTGCCGGCGGTGGTGGGGGTGATGGCGCGGCGGTGGTGTTGCAAGGCGAGTGGTCGGAATGTTGCAGCTCGAAGTCCTACTCTGCCAAGTCCTCCCGCTCCAACTTTACGCTACCCCTGCCTGGCCACATTCATCACCACCCAATAGACCGGGGCGAACATTTCAAACGTGGATCTACGACGTGCTCAAGAAGTGCTGTGGGTATGGTATTCTGATCTTTTGGGAAAGCTATCTCTTCAGATTCTGCACTAGGCTCCCCGGTAGACCTCATGGGAATTTGGGTTCTTGCAACTGCAGCTTCACTATATGCCTGACTCTGCCTGTTGCGTGACTCTGCCTGTTGCGTAGCTCTGCTCCACCACGCTGGCAGCTGATCGCCTTGTTATGCTATCGCCAACTTCATATTGAGAATGGTAGGGTGTGCACAGGGTATGCCTTCCCAACTGGATAAGCCAGGCAACTATGTCTCTTGACCTCCCCGCGGTGCAGCTTGACAAGATCCTCGACCTGCGGCGCAATCAAAGACAACCTTGAGCCTGGACGTCGATGCAAGTCAGAGGTCATTGTTGCGCGTAACAAATTAGGTCTGAGGACAGGCGAGACAGAAGTGCTCGTTTGATATATCGATGGAATGTTGAGGTCGGGAGGCTGACTAAGCGCGCCCGGAAGCGAGCCTCGGACGTCATAAAGCAGTAGACAGATGAATGTTCGTGTAGCGCGAGAAGAGTTGACAAGACGGTGCTGATCATGTCGTGACCGCTCTGGTAGTCCCCTCCATCTCAGAGCCATGAACTTCGACACATGGGACCACGACGATGGCGAGACTCTCCCGGACCTGCTGGGCGCAGGCTCGCCTCGCGAGACAACAATCCAGATCATCCTCTCTTTGGCCCTCGGAATCGGAGCTTTCCTCGCTTTCTGCGTCCTCCGCCCACGATGGCCCAGTCTATATGCAGCGCGCAAGAAGCATAAGGGCGAGTCCGCAGCATTACCCGAGCTCCCCAACACCCTCTTCGGATGGATTCTTCCTCTATGGCGAATCGGGGATCAGCAAGTCCTCGCTTCGGCCGGACTGGATGCATACGTTTTCCTTGCCTTCTTCAAGATGGCGCTGAAGTTCCTGGCCATTACGCTGTTCTTCTCGCTTGTCGTCATCAAGCCGGTGCACGACGCGTACGAGGATGAGGACGATCTCAATCCTGGAAACGGGACGAGGCACAACGGCACCAAGCACAACAACACGAAGCATAGCGACTTCATAGATAGTCCACACAGCGATATGCGAACATCAGTCAACCTACTCAACGTCCGCAACGGCACTGTCCCGTTCTTCCCGGAGAACCTCGAGACGGACTACCTTTGGATGTACGTCGCCTTCGCCTACCTGTTCACTGCCATCGCAATATACCTTGTGTATTCGACCACACGGCGTATCATTGAGATCCGGCAAGAGTATCTGGGGACTCAGACGACGGTCACAGACAGGACGATCAAGCTGTCTGGCATCCCGAGAGATCTGCAGGATGAGGCAAGGTTGAAGGAGCTCCTTGAGAGCTTGGACATTGGCAAGGTCGAGGCTGTGACGATTTGTCGACAGTGGAAAGAATTGGATGACGCCATGGCAGAGCGGATGAATACGCTGCGGCGGCTGGAGGAAGCGTATACGGTGCATCTTGGAAGCAAAAGAGTGGAGGCAGACTCGGCTACGCTGCCGTTGCACAACCCTGTACCCCATGTATCGACAGACAGCGGCGAGGAGTCGACAGGAGCAGAAGAGAGGACTGGTTTGATGAACGGTAACGGTCAACCCCATGTCGGGCCATACTCGTCAACACGGCCTACGACTAAGGTCAGGAGCGGATGGCTGGGCTGGCACACCACAGAAGTCGACGCGATCGACTACTACGAGGAGGAGCTCAAGGAAGCGGACATCAAGGTGAAGCAGCTGCGTCAGAAGACCTTTGCACCCACACCAGTCGCTTTCGTCACGATGGACTCTGTCGCCGCAGCACAGATGTCCATCCAAGCGCTGCTCGACCCATCACCAATGCAGCTCATCGCGAATCCCAGCCCTGCGCCCTCTGACGTAGTCTGGCCCAACACCTACCTCACACGCCGCAGCCGCATGCTCCGCGCCTGGGGCGTGACAGGCTTCATCATAATCCTCACAGTCTTCTGGTCCCTCATCCTAGTCCCCATAGCCGGCCTGCTATCCGTCGAAACCATCGGCAAAGTATTCCCTCAGCTTGCCAAAATCCTCGACGAGCACCCCAACATCCGCTCCCTAGTGAATACTCAGATCCCTACCCTGATCGCCTCGCTGCTGGGCATCCTAGTTCCCTACCTCTACTACTGGCTCTCAACCTACCAAGGCATGATGTCTCAAGGCGACGTCGAGCTCTCAGCAATCAGCAAGAATTGGTTCTTCCTCTTCTTTAACTTCTTCATCATCTTCACCATCCTCGGCACAGCCTCGAAATTCTACCAATTCTTCGAGCGCTTCGGCGACGCCCTGCGAGACTTCCGCGAGGTAGCCTACACCCTAGCAGTCTCCCTGCAGCGCCTGCTATCTTTCTACGTCAACTTTGTAATCCTGCAGGGCATCGGCTTGTTCCCGCTGCGTCTCCTCGAAATCGGCAGCGTGACACTATACCCAATCTACCGACTCGGTTGCAAGACACCGCGAGACTATGCTGAGCTAGTGCAGCCGCCGGTATTCAGTTACGGCTTCTACCTCCCCACTTCATTACTAGTCTTCACGATCTGCATGGTCTACAGCGTGCTGCACTCCTCCTGGCAAGTCCTGCTCGCTGGGTTGGCCTACTTCGCCATAGGCCACTTCGTCTACAAGTACCAGCTCCTCTACGCGATGGACCACCAGCAACACTCTACCGGCCGCGGATGGGGCATTATCTGCGACCGTATCTTCGTGAGCTTGATCTTCTTCCAGCTCACGACAGCCGGACAGCTGATCCTCAAGCGCGCGATCCCACGCTCGCTACTCCTCGTCCCGCTGATCTTAATCACGATCTGGACCGCCCTCTCATTCGGCAACACCTACAAACCCCTCCTGCGCTTCATCGCGCTGCGGAGTGTGAAGCGCGCAGAACTGCTAGAGTCCTATCACGATGACGACGAGTCTTCGGCTGATGATCCAATCCCAGCCAGCGGTACGGCGACGCCTGAACGGAATCCTTGGGCGGATGGCGAGGCTGCGCGTATCACAGGCGGGAGGGATTTGGCTGTCGGAAGGGCACATATCAGTAGGGATCAGAGTAAGTATCGATTTGTGAATCCGAGTTTGGTGGCGCCGTTGGATGGGGTCTGGATTGCTGATAAGGGGGCGAGGGAGGCTGGTGGGCGGCAGGGAGGGATTGGGACCGGCGGAGAAGAAGAAGAGGAAGCGTGAGGGACAGGCATATCTCAGATTGGTTGCATTGCGTGGCAGGGTTTTCTAATAATCAAGGCGTGATACCCACGGGCAGGTCAGGTTGTTGGGGGTGTATGTACAGTGCGTAACACATTGCCAGCGACTCAATCATCTCACAGTATAACCCCCATCCAACCTCACATCCGCCCCATTGATATTCTTCGAGCTCTCTTTACAAAGAAACGCTACAATCTCAGCGACCTCCTCGGGCTCAGCAAAATTACCAGTCGGCACAGCAGCCTGATACCTATCACATCGTCAGCATGCACTCCCAAAACCCCCACAATCAAGCAAGAACCCACTCCTCCCTCGCCTTCGCATCAGCCCAAGCCTTCTTCCCCAGTTCCGTCCAAACAGGCCCCGGACTAACACTATTAGCCACCACGCCCTCCGCTCCCCATTCACTAGCCATCTGCCTC
>KZ111164.1:80048-102889 GCA_002077045.2 Rachicladosporium sp. CCFEE 5018
GTCTCTCCACAGCTTGCTGACTCTGTTCCAAGCGCTGAAACCAGGTCTTGAAGTAGACTGTCTTGCGCATCTCAGCAGGTAATGTCTCCAGCTCCACCCACCGCTCAAAGCATTCCCATGGCGTACGTCGCTCCATACCACTCTTGAATCGTGAAGGTAGCGCCATCTCGGCTGAGATGAGTGACCAATTGAATGAGTAGTCTTTGGCCAGCTTTCGCAGCTTCTGGTCGTCCTCCCACACCCATTGCGAGCCGTTGCGGAACTCGTAGAATGGCGTGCTAGGCATCTGAAACTCTGAAGGCGGCCTGAAGACATTGTTGGCGTGTAGTCTGTCACGTATATGCTTATTATCAGGATGGAACAGTGCAATCTCGGAATCATCGGGTTGCATGTTCTGCTCATCTCGCCGACGCTTGTATGTCGGCTGGGCGTGTTCTGTCTCCGCTTCATCTTCATAGTCGTATCGACTTCGCTTGCGGGACGGTTGCTGTTGCTTCGGCATTACCTTACCACTGACGAACTTCGAGACCTGGGTCATGCGAGACTTCGAGTGTTGCGGCAATGTCTCAGGCTGCCAGACAGGCATATCTTCCAAGGCCTTGCGAAGCGTACCTGACTTCTGCAGCTGCTGGACGTGATCAGCGAGTTCGGGCGCGACAATGAGTCTAGTCGGTAGTGTAGCGCCGATCACTGGTGTTCTGGGCATACTGTCGTCCTCGGGAGCGGACTCGCCAGCAGCCTCCAGTTCGGGCACGGCGTCGTCTTCGATTTCTACGTCGCTTGCGCCCCTTCTCTGCACTTTAACACACATGCCCATGCGCTCGTCAGCATCGGCAGCCACGTAGTCAGCGCACCGGCGAGCCAGCCAGGCACAAACGCTTTTCTTCATCTTGCGCTCGGCACGAAAGTCTTTGCCCATCCAACGCATCTCCGCGATCAGGTGATCTTGGTGGGTCACGGGTGCTGGCGGCTCCTTGCACTTCTCCATCTGTCGCAATGGCCACTTGTTCGCGTTCTGGAGCTGATAGATCCTTCGTAGCATGCGGAAGTCCATGCGCTCGTGTGTCGCGGTGAAGTAGTCTTCAGTCGACAACGTCTTGGTCGCAGATTTGATCAGATCGGGCAATGGCTGTGTGTTGATGTTCCCAGATTCATGGGCCTGTATGCGGAAAAGTGGCTCAAGATAGTCTCGTTCGGGGTCTTCTGCTGCACCCTTTAATGAAGCAAGCTCGCCTAGGGCAGCGATGCTTGCGTGTGGGCTCAGATCATACTCTGGCCGGCGGGTCCGCGGTGGTGTAACGTACTCTTGCATACGTACCACTCGTCCATCGCGCCGCGTGCTCTTCGGAGATGCAGGCTCGATAGAAGACTGTCGCCTGCGAGGCTCAAGCGTTGGAGTGCCATTGACGCCTTCTGTTGCGCGCTTCGGAGGTTGAATGGCCAGATCAGAGGGCGTGGCTGAGACTTTGTCGCGGCTCACGGTTGAGGTTTCGCGTTGTCGATCAGCTTCCTCACGAGACGATGTTGCCCGTCGGGGGACAACAGTAATACTGTCTTCCTCTGACTCAGGCTCGTCCTGTCGTAGGTCTTCGAGTTGACGAGAGACCGTAGCCTCAGCTGCCTTGAGACGACCGGTCTGCATGTCCGCGACAGCCTGTGCCTCTGTCTCACGGCCCGGACCATTCGTCGACGGCTCCGGACCTTCCCGATCATCCCGAGCTGCTTGCTCCTCTGCCTCGCGAGCAGCAGCTTCACGTTCCTCCCAGCGTAGCTGATCGTCAGGCGTTGAGATGTCGCCTAGTGCTTCCTTGCGAGCTTGCTCCTTCTTTGCTGCAAGGTTCCTGTCGTGCTCGGCTTTGACACGTCGCTCCTCTGGTGTGGGCCTTAGATCCTCAGGCACATCGACAGCAGCCGGCTCCGAGTCCGGTGAGGTATCTGGTGAGTCCTGTGGGAGCATCGGAGTAGCGGCCGAATGAGCACCAACGGTTGAGGACGGTGATGAAGCCAGGTCACCCTGCACCTGGAGGTGAGACGTACGCTCAGCATCAGTGTTGGCCTTCAGATGCGTCGCTTCACTTCTCTCACGTAGTCGCGCTTCCTGAACTGCTTCTGACGGAAGATGCACTGTCTTGGCATGCGGGTGAGCATCAGTCTCAAGATGAAGCCTCTCTCGGGTAGCTTGAGTGAAGTTTGCTTCATCCTCCGGCGCAGGTGGCGCAAGCTCAGCAGGCGGCGCAGAGCCTGGGGAGCGGCGAGTGACGGGCAATGATGGTGACTTCGAAGCGATCCGAGTGCGCTTCTCGGCGGATGCAAGCAGATCGATCGGCCGCTGCGTAGTCGCTGCCGCCATAGTGCTCGAGGCGGATGCGGGAGTGAAAGGCTTGATCACGGAGGCAAGTGGTCCAGTGATCGTGCTCTCTGTAGTCTCACTTTCAGGCTCAGTCGTAAGCACAGGCTGCTCTTCAAGTGTCTTCGTGGATGTGACAGAGACATCTTGCGGTATGACTGGGTGGGGGAGTGATGCCTCATCAAAGTGACAGCCTCTGGCCCATGTGTTAGCACGATACTATTGATGCGCGTGTACAATGACTTACTGGTCGAGGCTATTCGCATTCAACCATGCGATGGTCTCCGGTTGATCAATCGAGGCATTGCATAGACTGGCGAGCGAATTGTTGTTCTGAAGTAGCAATGTGATGTCGTAAACCGCGAGCAGCCCGGCTTTCTGCGACTGAACTGCAGCCCTGCAAATGCCATCAGTAACACGTCGTACAGGCAACAATCCATCAATAAAAGACTTGTCCCGTGATCGCATCATCCATAGCTGTCGTTTCGTATGCATGTGGATAATTATCGAGGAATACTGACCTCAACCCACGCTCAGCGTCCTCGATTGCTGCGTGACGAAGGACATCCGTCGTCGACATCTACGCATTCTCCGTGGCACCACAGCGATGAGAGTCAAATGCTGATAAGCCGCGGTATGTTATCATGAGGCGATCCAGATGAGTCGTTATGCAGGCGCTGTGTTGTATGGTGGCCGCGTTGTAATAATTAATGTTCTACACAACGCGTCGCCGCTACTCAGATTGCGCCCGTAGGACCAAGGGACGTGAATGTGGAGGTCGAAGAGCGGGAGCGCTCGGCCACTTCGAGGAGGCACGGGCTCACCCGTGTCAAAACTTTGCTATGAATGATTTCTCGGACATGCAATACTCACATGTATCATCTAACCAGTGGCAGATGTTGGCAATGTCTTGACGAGAGCCATATTCAACAGCCATCTAGGACTGATCATGGCCGGTCTAATTGGCAAGAGGAAGCGCGAGCAGTCCGCAGCCCAGCCGAGTGCCTTCAAAAAGGCAAAAGCCACCACTTCAGCAGCTGCATTTAACGGGAAGAAAGCTGCCATAAAGGATCCAAAGTCGGCGAAGGCTCCAAAAGCTGCTGCCAGATCTAACGGAACCGTTCACGATGGCCATGTCGAGACCAAACCTTCCACGGACATCACTGTCCAGGTCGTCACAGGTTCATATGAACGAGTTCTCCATGGCTTCACAGCAACTATTCCCAAAGAATCCCTGTCGGCAACGATTTCGCACGACTCCAGCCCAGTCAAATATGCCGACACCTTCCTCTTCGCCGCCCACACCTCCTCCATCCGCACTCTCGCCCTCTCTCCAAGCACCGCAAACAACAAACGCTTCCTCGCCACCGGCGGCGCAGACGAACGCATAAACCTCTATAACCTCTCCACCCTCGCCCCGTCCCCATCTCAACCCAAGCTGCCCTCCCTCTCCGGCTCAAAAATCGCCGAAAATGTCTCCAACCAGGCCCTAGGAAACCTAATCCACCACGACCGCGCAGTATCCTGCCTCCACTTTGCCTCGAAATCCAAGCTCTTCTCAGCCGCAGAAGAAAACACTATCGGCATCACGCGAACGCGGGACTGGACTCTCCTTTCAACTCTCAAAGCGCCGATTCCTAAGCCCGCAGGCCGGCCGTCAGGCGATACGGCAGCACCAGGCGAGGTACCGACGGGGATCAACGACTTCGCCATTCATCCGAGCGAGAAATTAATGCTCAGCGTTTCGCGCGGGGAACGGTGCATGCGGCTCTGGAATCTCATGACGGGGAAGAAAGCGGGTGTGCTAAATTTCAGTCGTGAGATGTTGGGGAAGGTGGGGGAGGGAAAGTATAGTTCTGGCGAAGGCAGACGGGTATGTTGGGCGCCGGATGGGGGAAGCTATGTTGTGGGGTTTGAGAGGGGAGTGGTTTTGTTCACGCTTGAGAGTGAGGTTGTGGATGTTGTTGTTGTGGAGCCGAGGACGAAGGTGCATCAGGTGCGCTTTTTGCCTCTAGTGGAGGGCAGGAGTGTTCTGGCTGTAAGCACGGAGGATGGGATCGTGGTGTTGTACGAGCTCGCTCAAAAGCCGGCTACTGAGACCAACGGCACGAACGGCGACGCGTCACCTCCCATAGCGAAGCTCGCGCTCACAATACTTGCCCAAATCGGTGGCAAAGCAGCAGACATCACCGGCCGGGTCAGAGACTTCACGGTCCTCTCCCTCCCCTCGCCAAGCAAGGACTTGCTACTCATCACAGCCAGCAGCGACGGCGCAGTGCGTGTCTGGCAGCTATCACCGGCTGATCTCGCGCCTGCAGATGCGGGCAGCGAGGAATGGAGGCAAGTGGGTACGCTGATCAGCACACACGAGACTGGGAACAGGATCACCTGTCTAGGTGCTTTCGTGATGGACGAGCGGGGGAGTGGACAGCGCATGGGGGTGGCAAATCGGGACGGAGATGGGAGTAATGTAGAAGAGTAGATGGCGAGCGTATGTATCGCCTGTAGCGACACGCTTCGGCGCCGTCTGTTGGGACTCCAGACATAGAGTGGTATTTCCCTCAACTCCTTCACGTGGAACGAAATGGGAGGCTGCATTGGCACGGCACAGAAATCTCTGTATACGAGGTGCTACGATCAAGTGTCGTACGCGAAAGAGCTTGCGCGGAGGACGCGCTGCAGCGAGTGCTCGACTGCCGATGTTGCCGTCCATGCCTCCACAAAGTCTTTACTGCGCCGGCAGGACAGAGCTCCGATGGCCACACAGAGGGCGTCTAGTTCAAGAAGCCCTTACAATTCGCCGACCCGCACAAACACGGTATGCGATCCGTAGACCCATACTCGCGCTCGAACTTGTAGTCGTACGTGAGCTCCTCATCTGCAAGTCTAGTCAGCCATAGTCCCAGCTCCCCCAAGCGCAAACAGATAACATACCCTTCCCAATATCCTTCAACGCATAAATAACAATCCTCGGCGTCCCCTCAACCTTAATAATCTTCGCCGTACAATTCGGACTACAACTATGATTGATGAACCTCGCGATCCCCCCTTTCTTAGTCGCATCCACAATCTCATCGTCCATCATACGGAACAGATAACTGCTCCCAACGCCCTGCTTCTCATACCGAATCTCGCGCATATCTGCGACTTTCTGCCGGACCTTCTCACCAACATACTCGATAATGAGGTCATTGATGGCGATATTCTCTTCCGCGTAAAGACCCCAGCCGTGGATTGCAGAACGCTCGAATTTGACGTGCTTCTTGCGCTTCTTGAGCTGGTTGAAGCGGATGGCGACGTCGACGTCTTGGGATGTTGAGGTGGCGGTGGCGGCGAGAGATTGCTTTTGCAGGTTGATGTCGTTGACAAGGCGGCGGTTGTTGACGCGGTTGCTGCGGGAAGAGGCGGTGGCAACGATCTTGTCGGCGGCTGTGAGCTTGACGGTCTCGGCGACGGCGAGAGGGTTGGCTTTGGCGAGGGCTTGGCGTTCCTCGCGGGCTCGTTGGACCTTGATGCGGTGGGGCAGGTATTTGGATTTCTCTTCGTTGAGGATCTTTTTGACGCCTTCCGTGCGGGCGGAGCCAGTGGAGTTGGGGACGTAGTAGCCTTCGATGCCTGAGTCTGTGCGTTCAGCGCCAGGGAAGCCGCTGTTCAAAGACTTGATCTCCTTCTGCTTGTACGCCCAGAACTTGACATCGCCGATACTTGCAGCATGCTCGTCGGCAAGAGCTTGCTGGGCGAAGAGGAAGTCCTCGTCGTCCTTCATGGCGTCTTGCCAGCCGTCGATATCCAGTACGAGTTCATGATCGTTCTCCACGGTCCGCCGCGGCTTGTCGTACGTGACACTCAAGTGTGCCTCTCCCTCTTCAGTCTCCTCAATGGCTTGCAGCTCTTCATCCTTCTCCTCAATTTCCTTGATGATGATCTTGCGCTCCGCAGGCTTGCGTGTCGCCTTGCCCTGCGCTGCTCTCGCCCGGAGTGCCAGCTGTTGTGCGATGATCTTCTCCTTGCTCTTCTTCTTTTTCTTGGCCAGAGCAGTGATCGCAGCATCGTCCATGTCCAGTAGATGAAGCTTGCTGGTCTCTTCGGTCGGCGCATCGGAGTCGTCCGCGGCTTCTTCAACAACAACACTCTTCTGCAAGCTCTTAACCTGGAAGAGGTCATCATCGGCCTTCGACCGCTGCCGGATGAACAGCTCAGTCCTGGCACGCGTGGCGTACTTCGAAGATCGTGGAAGGGTCCCAATAATGAGCTCCAGTTCGCGGGTCGCAAGATCCTCTGGTTCCTTTGGCAAGAGATGTCCGACCAAGCTCTTATGCAGGTCGCTGAAAGTCTCCTTGTCATCTTCTTCCCAATCTGCGACTTTGCGACGCTTGTTCGGAGTGTCCGTGACAGGCTCTGATCCGTTGAAGGGCGTCGAATCCCTACTTGCACGACTGAGCGGACGACTTTCCTGGTCTTCAGTGTCTCTGGTGAGAGACGTCCTGCGCTCGTCATCAGAGTCCTCATCATCGCTGGGATACATCTGCTGTAGCTTGAAGTGCAGGCCACGTGCGTGTGAGGGTCGTGGTGCAGGTCGCCGTCTTCGCTCGTCAAAGAACGCGTTGAGTGGCTCCCTTTCGCGCGGCTGGTACCCTTTCCTCCCACGCTGCGAATTAGGATCGTGCGGTCTGAGGGGCTTTGATGTCTGACCTGGTCGTCCCCGTGCGCTATGCGGGGACGCATCGCCCGCCTTGTTAAAGAGAGCAGATGTGGCTTTGTTCTCATCATCGTACGGATCGGGTAAGCCCAGCTTTCTCCGTCTTGCAACATGTTTAGCAGGATCCAGACTGTCCTGGAAGATGGGTAGAGCGACGCGCTGCTTGATGTCTTCGAAGATCTTCATCCGCAGGTCGATGCGCAGCTGGTCAAGCGCGCCTTGCACCGGATCGAGGTTCTCGGCCCTGTTCTTCTTCTCGATTTCATTGTCTTCGACATCTTCGCGAGTCAAGCGCTCAATCTCCTCCTTCTTCATCTTTGCCTCTTTCGCGCGCTCAGGACTGGGACTGCGTTCGTAGTTCGGGTTGCCATACTTCTGACATTCCATCTGCATGTTGTAGGTGAAAAGTGCAGCATTGTTACACTCGGCGAAACATCGCTCTGCCTCATCTTCACCACGCTTCGAATTATCGAATACCACATAGTAGCCAGTCTTGTCAAGCCTGACTTCCCGCCAGTCATACGACTTTAGGCGCTTCTTCAAGTGCGGTATTGTGGTGCCTAGAACAGGAACAGAGGCATGCGGCACGTGGATGTAAGGCTTGCGCTTGAGCTTGGGTAGTACTGGCTCTTCCTCGATCAGGGAAGAGGCAGCGGATCGAGGATTCGGCGCTGCTGCAGCTGCAGGACCTACTGGCGGAGGCCTAGCCGCGGCGGACGGTCGTCCAGAGGGACCCTTCGGCGCGTTTGGCGGTGGAGCTGGAGAGTCTGAAGATCCAGCTGTCGCCTCCGGTGGTGGAGGCGGCGGAGGTGGTGCAATGCTCGCGTTCCGTGCTTTCTCACGCTCCTCGCGCGACTTCTTAAGTGCGCTTTCCACATACCTCTTGCACCTCCGCCCTTCGCGATCTGCCTCCACCGTGATCGTGTGCAGACCAATGCGATGTCCGTGCATCTCAGCTTCCGCTTGCTTCGCCGCATTCGCCGCTGTGACATCGGCTCCATTCCTAACAGAGTCTCGATACTTAATCAAGGCAATGCCGAAGTAACTGCCAGTCGCTGGATCTGTCTTGCTCTGCACTAATGCAATGCTGCCAAATTGCTCGAAGTTCAAGCGTAGCGTGCTTTCCGGCAGGAAAGGATCGAAACCTCGAATGACAATATGCTGCGCTTCACCAGGTCCAACAGAATGCTTGTCGACCTTGAAAGGCGGCAGGTTGTATGGCGCAATACGCAAAATTGCCTTGCTTGGCCTTTCCTTGCCTCGACAATTTCCTGAGGTATACCCAGGAAGTGCAAGACGCGGATCTGGCGGTGGATCTGGTTGGTATGCCTGAGAATTATCCCCGTGTCAGCGAAAGGGTACAGAGCGGTTTCGACTTTTTCTCATGTAATCTGTGTGATATAATGCAGGCTCAGTGACTTATGAAATGTGGCGCGTACCTCTAGACCGAATTCTTTTCTTCTGACGGTAGCGCGCTTTCGCTCTTCTCTGCTGAGCCTGCTTTCCAAATCTGGATCCCAAACCGCTCTGTACCCTTTCGCTGTTCCTTGCGGGAGTTGCATCGAAGGTCGCGCACTGCGGGAATGTGATGTGCCGTTGGTGGCGTCAGGCGGGGGTGGTGGAGGGATGTCGTGGAAACCGTTCTGCGAAGACATGGCAGCGGAGGACTTTGCAGCCCTGCTTGTATCTTGCTTGGGTGGCGAAGAGTCAGTGTGGTCAGTGAGCGGGGTGAAGCCGTTCGCCGAGTGTGCCGATGCGTTCTGGGTGGAACCGTTGGAGCCACGGCTGAAGACTGATGAGTTGGCGCTATTCAGTGAGCTCGCAGAGCCTACGCCTTGTAGTAAGTCTCCGGAATCCGAGTCTGGCGAGTTGTGATGCTCTCCGCTTGGCGTTGATGAGGGGTGATGGCTTGATCCGTTCACTGCGGTGGCATCAGAGTGCCGAGCAGACTTGGCCGAAATGCCTTGTGCTCGCAAGGAGTTGGTGTATTCGCTCAATCCGCGCTTGCGCTTCAGTGAGCTAGGTGAGGAGTTGCCGCGACTGGCGTCAGCGCTGCCAACCTGCGACATAGCGTCGCAGTCACTCTATTGATCCAGCATTTGCGGCGCGATGTGTGTCGTGTTCAGGGCAAGTGCTGCTGCTGTCACTGCTGTGCCTGCGACACGTGCTGATGCCCCTCGAGGATGCAAGTGAAGGAACGCGATCTGCACGCGTCAATGGGTTTGCGGAGCGCGTCAGCGGCAACCACGACAGCATGCGTTGGATGACACGATGCCGGCGGTGATGCGCGTGCCGGCGGTGGTGGAAGTGATGGCGCGGCGGTGGTGTTGCGAGGCGAGTGGTCGGAATGTTGCAGCTCGAAGTCCTACTCTGCCAAGTCCTCCCGCTCCAACTTTACGCTACCCCTGCCTGGCCACATTCATCACCACCCAATGGACCGTGTCGAACACTTTAAACATGGATCTACGTGCTCAAGAACTACTGTGTGTATAGTATTCTAATCTTCTTAGGAAGCAATCTCTTCAGATTCTGCACTTTGCTCCCCGATTGACCTCACTGGTACTCGGGCTCTTGCCACTGCAGCTTCACTATATGCCTGACTCTGCCTGTTGCATACCTCTGCTCCACCACGCTAGCAGCTGGTCGCCGTGTCGTGCTATCGCCTGCCTCATGTTGTAGATGGTAGGGTCATACAGGTCATGCCTTCCCAACTGGGTCCGCCAGGCAATTGTGTCTCTTTAACTCTCCGCGGTGCAACCCAATAAGATTCTCGACCTGCGGCGCAATCAAGACAACCTTGAGCCTGGACGTTGATGCACGTGAGAGGTTATCGTTGCGCATAACAAAGTTGAGTCTGAGGGATGGCGAGATAGAAGTGCACATTAGACATATATATATTGATGGAATGTCGAGGTCGGGAGGCTGACTAAGCGCGCCCGGAAGCGAGCCTCGGACGTCATAAACCTGTAGACAGACATGCAGCGCGAGAAGAGTTAGCAAGGTGATCATGATGATGTCGTGACCACTCTGGCCGTCTTCTCCCATCACTGCAGAACTATGAGCTTCGACACATGGGACCACGACGATGGCGAGACTCTTCCGGACCTGCTGGGCGCAGGCTCGCCTCGCGAGACAACAATCCAGATCATCCTCTCCCTAGCCCTAGGAATTGGAGCTTTCCTCGCCTTCTGCGTCCTGCGACCACGATGGCCCAGCCTGTATGCAGCTCGGAAGAAGCACAAGGGGGAGTCAGCAGCACTGCCCGAACTACCCAATACCCTCTTCGGATGGATCCTTCCACTGTGGCGGATTGGGGACCAGCAAGTCCTCGCTTCGGCCGGGCTGGATGCATATGTCTTCCTCGCCTTCTTCAAAATGGCGCTGAAATTCTTGGCTATCACGCTATTCTTCTCGCTGGTTGTCATCAAGCCTGTGCACGACGCGTACGAGGATGAGGACGATCTCAATCCTGGAAACGGGACGAGGCACAACGGTACCAAGCACAACAACACGAAGCATAGCGACTTCACGGATAGTCCGCACGCTGATATGCGTCGATCTGTCAACCTACTCAACGTCCGCAACGGCACTGTCCCTTTCTTCCCAGAGAACCTCGAGACGGACTACCTCTGGATGTATGTCGCCTTCGCCTACCTGTTCACTGCCATCGCGATATACCTCGTATACTCGACGACACGAAGGATCATCGAGATTCGACAAGAGTATCTGGGCACGCAGACGACAGTGACGGACAGGACGATCAAGCTGTCTGGCATTCCGAAGGATCTGCAGGATGAGGCAAGGTTGAAGGAGCTCCTTGAGAGCTTGGACATTGGCAAGGTTGAGGCTGTGACGATTTGTCGACAGTGGAAAGAGCTGGATGACGCCATGGCAAAGCGGATGAATACATTGCGGCGCTTGGAGGAGGCATACACTGTACATCTGGGAAGCAAGAGAGTGGAAGCAGACTCGGCTACGCTGCCGTTGCACAATCCTGCACCTCATGTATCGACAGACGGTGGCGAGGAGGCAACGGGAGCAGCAGAGAGCACAGGTCTGATGAACGGCAATAGTCAACCTCACGTCGGGCCATACTCGTCAACACGGCCAACGACTAAGGTCAGGAGCGGATGGCTGGGCTGGCACACCACAGAAGTCGACGCGATCGACTACTACGAGGAGAAGCTCAAGGAAGCGGACACCAAGGTGAAGCAGCTGCGGCAAAAAACCTTCGCACCAACCCCAGTCGCATTCGTCACGATGGACTCTGTCGCCGCAGCACAGATGTCCATCCAAGCGCTGCTCGACCCATCACCAATGCAGCTCATCGCGAATCCCAGCCCTGCGCCCTCTGACGTAGTCTGGCCCAACACCTACCTCACACGCCGCAGCCGCATGCTCCGCGCCTGGGGCGTGACAGGCTTCATCATAATCCTCACAGTCTTCTGGTCCCTCATCCTAGTCCCCATAGCCGGCCTACTGTCCGTCGAAACAATCGGCAAAGTCTTCCCTCAGCTCGCCAAAATCCTCGACGAGCACCCCAACATCCGCTCCCTAGTGAACACCCAGATCCCCACCCTCATCGCCTCGCTCCTTGGCATCTTGGTGCCTTACTTATACTACTGGCTCTCAACCTACCAAGGCATGATGTCCCAAGGCGACGTCGAGCTCTCAGCAATCAGCAAGAACTGGTTCTTCCTCTTCTTCAACTTCTTCATCATCTTCACCATCCTCGGCACAGCCTCGAAATTCTACCAATTCTTCGAGCGCTTCGGCGACGCCCTGCGAGACTTCCGCGAGGTAGCCTACACCCTAGCAGTCTCCCTGCAGCGCCTGCTATCTTTCTACGTCAACTTTGTAATCCTGCAGGGCATCGGCTTGTTCCCGCTGCGTCTCCTCGAAATCGGCAGCGTGACACTATACCCAATCTACCGACTCGGTTGCAAGACACCGCGAGACTATGCTGAGCTAGTGCAGCCGCCGGTATTCAGCTACGGCTTCTACCTCCCCACTTCATTACTAGTCTTCACGATCTGCATGGTCTACAGCGTGCTGCACTCCTCCTGGCAAGTCCTGCTCGCCGGGTTGGCCTACTTCGCCATAGGCCACTTCGTCTACAAGTACCAGCTCCTCTACGCGATGGACCATCAACAACACTCCACCGGCCGCGGATGGGGCATTATCTGCGACCGCATCTTCGTGAGCTTGATCTTCTTCCAGCTCACGACAGCCGGGCAGCTGATTCTCAAACGCGCGATCCCACGCTCGCTACTCCTTGTGCCGCTAATACTAATTACGATCTGGACAGCGCTCTCCTTCGGTAACACCTACAAGCCGCTCCTTCGCTTCATCGCGCTGCGGAGTGTCAAGCGCGCAGAACTGCTAGAGTCCTACCACGATGATGATGAGTCTTCGGCCGATGACCCGATTCCAGCTAGTGGTACAGCGACGCCGGAGCGAAATCCGTGGGCTGATGGAGATGCTGCTCGCGTTGCGGGAGGAAGGGATCTAGCGGTCGGGAGGGCGCATATCAGTAGGGATGAGAGTAAGTATCGGTTCGTGAACCCAAGTCTGGTGGCGCCGTTGGACGGCGTGTGGATTGCTGATAAGGGAGCGAGGGAAGTTGGTGGGCGGCAGGGAGGGATTGGAATCGGCGGAGAAGAAGAGGAGGAAGCGTGAGAGATAGGCATGCTTCAGATTGGTTGCATTGCGTGGCAGGGTTTTCTAATAATCAAGGCGTGATACCCACGGGCAGGTCAGGTGTTTGAGGGTGTATGTACAGTGCGTAACACATTGCCAGCGACTCAATCATCTCACAGTATAACCCCCATCCAACCTCACATCCGCCCCATTGATATTCTTCGAGCTCTCCTTACAAAGAAACGCTACAATCTCAGCGACCTCCTCGGGCTCAGCAAAATTGCCAGTCGGCACAGCAGCCTGATACCTATCACATCGTCAGCATGCACTCCCAAAACCCCCACAATCAAGCAAGAACCCACTCCTCCCTCGCCTTCGTATCAGCCCAAGCCTTCTTCCCCAGTTCCGTCCAAACAGGCCCCGGACTAACACTATTAGCCACCACGCCCTCCGCTCCCCATTCACTAGCCATCTGCCTCGTCAAAGCCAGCAACGCAGCCTTACTCGCACAATAAGCGCCATGATCCTTCAGCGCGACGTGCCCAGCCTGGCTGGCGATATTGACGATCCTGGCGCCGGAGATTTTGGTGCTGGAGGGAAGTTGACCGGAGGAAATGGCGGACTGCATCAAAGTGCGGTGTTCGAGGTAGAGGGCGTGGAAGGCTTGGGCGCAGAGGAGGGGCCCGTGGACGTTGATTTGGTAGTGCAGGAGGCTGTCTTCCGGCGTCAAAGAAGACATGGGCATCAAGTTCACATAGCCGGCGGAGTTCTGGTGTAGCTAGTCAGCTCGTAGCGTCGAAATAATCCGTGGGTAGGAATGAGACATACGATCAGCATATTTGGCACCGCGACGCGGTCTTCACCAATCTTGCCAAAAGCTTCCTTGACGCTTTCAGGCTGCGTGATATCGCAGGCATAGGTCTTGATGCTATCATCGTCGTTGTCGAAGTCGGTGTATGTCTGTTTAATCACGGAGCTCACTCGTGAGGCTTCGAAGGGGGCGTAGAAGAGCTAGCTTGGCCTATGTGGGCACAATGTCAGGGCCACCAGACTTGGGACTGCACAAGAGAGCTGCACTGACGCCTTGAGATCGAAGGAGACGGCCGGTGGCGGAGCCGATGCCACCTAAGTCTGGTCAGCATTGCGAACGAGACTTGAAGGGGATTAGGAGGCATCAATGTACCTACGCCTCCGGCTATGATCGCGAGCTTATTTACGAACGCCATCCGTGGCGGAGCGGCAGGATAAGGTGCCTCAGAAGGCCAATGAAGCGAAGTGACCTCCCGGAAGTCGATCAAGCAGATGTGAGGTCCACTAAACAATTTCCTCGGCGAGCAGAGAGCCTTTTGATCTGTTCCCTCTGCGACTAAGTAAATCCTACGACGAGTATCGATTGAGACGAACGCAGATACTACGTTGCGGTCGTTGAAGGTTTCTGGTACGTATCGCAACGAGGCGTGCATGTAAAGAGGATGAAGCTAATTAGGGAGTGCCCTGTAAAGCGAGAGGTTCATCCGGCGCACGACAGCGATCTCGCACGGACATATACGTTTGCATTTTGCGTGAGGACGCCATATTTTGTCGATCAAATCCGATCGTCAATCCTGCTACATTGACCACATCCTCCATATGCCGCTATGATGAGTTTCTCGACGACCTACAATCAATCCCAGATACTATACCAACATTGTGCCGAGTCCTAATCGACGCCACGACGCTCAGCGCGACACGCCTGCAAAGATGAAGGTTCTCACACTGAATTTCCTTTGCTGTGCACGGAAAACGTGCAAGTCGTCGCCAGCATCGTTTCCACTACACCCAAAGGTATAGCAACATCCCGAACGAATATCGTAGTGAACAAGTCACTGAGTATGATCATCAGGAAGCATCCCTTTTGAAAATCGAAACCGACATCAACGTCCTCTTCATCAGAAACATCCTCCCTCGACTAGACTGGGAAGCGATGAAAACGTTGACGATCGAGGTACATAGACTTCTCAAATCCCTCAATTCAATGATCTGTGACTAAGGTTTATTCAGCTCGGCCTCCCAGCCCTACCCACAGAGCCACCCTTACCTGAATCTCTCCAGGATCCGGACTCGGGCGAACCATCGCAAACGCTCAAGGATCTACATCAACTACTGATGGAGACGAGTATTGAGAGTGGGTCGTTGCGATGCGGGAACTGCGATCACGAATACGCGGTCAAGGAGGGGATTGCGAACTTCCTGCTACCTAGTCATATGGTCTGATTGGTAAAGGTTATGGCGCAAGGCGTTCATGGAGTGCGACTGAGGATCAAGTGAAGAGAAAGCTGCTTCAGCTGCCTTTGGCCTATCGGATTGGCTTATTGCGTATGTACACCTTTCACACCGTGTCCCTCTAACCCCACTGAAACACAACCTGCTTTCCCTTCCTGCCCTTCGCCTGCTTCAGCCCAGCTTCCGTCTCGGCTGCACTGGGAACCTCGACCTCATTCCCACTTGCGCCCCACCTATGGACCGGCGTCGATGTACCGCTTCCTGCATTTCTAATCACACCCGCGCCCCTGTAGCCAGGCGAGAAGACACTACTAGTGGGCTTCTTCGCGGCAGGTAAAGCGGGGAAGAGATCTGCAGCGGGAGCCTTTGCACTGCTTCGAGGTAAGTTAGTGGAAGATGCGGTACGGCTTGGTGCTGCGCTCGTTCGTGCGGAGCTCGAGGCGGAGTTTGCTGGACGGAGTGCAAGCCAGCCTGATGATGCGGGTTTGGCGGCGCCGTTTGTCCGAGCTGGTAGGGAGGGGAACGCTGCACTTGCGCCGTTGGCTGAAGAGGCATTCGTAGGTCGACTTGCTGCGTTCCACGAGGCAGGCTGTCCTGCAGCGCGCGAGCTTTGCGCGGTGGAGCTTTTGAGCTTCAGAACTCTGCTTCCCCCGATACCGCTGCCTATGATGCCAGCGGCTGATGTCGTGTCTGGTCCGCTTGGTCCAGGTAGTGAAGGGTAATCCTCGTTGATTGCCTTCCAATCACTCCATGCCTTCAACAAAGCATCTCGCTTGCCTGGCACTTCGAAGATATCTGCGAGCTCTTTGATGAGCTTGCCGAGCTCCTGTGAGGATGTGTCGAAGAGAGCGAAAAAGGTATCGATCAGGTCCGATGCGGAAGTAGTTCCATTTCGGTATGCAGAGATTCGATCGCGGAAGCTAGTCAGCTTGGTCTGATCGTTTTGCAGCAGATTGGAGGCGCGCTCTGTCACTGCTGCATGACGGAGTCTGCGCGCTTGCTCAGCTGGAGTCAGCGCTTCAGCGGCGCGTGGTGACGGCGGCGCGATCGCATCAGCGACTGGCTGTGCTGCTGAGGGACGTGGTGTGTGCGCGCCGCGCGGTGTCGGATCAGGCTGCGAGAGCTGGCCTCCGAAGGTCCGTGTGGACACCGACTGTGCACTCTGGATCTCCCTTGCACGTGCATGAGCGATCTCTGCTCTGCTCATCTGTGCGGATGTCGCGGGCAAAGGGCCGTCAGCATTCGGATCGCGTCCTCGACCTGCTCTCCTTCCTCCTCGCGCTTCACGCTGCGGACGCTCTTCTTGGTAGTTCGGACGGTAGTTGAAGCTTGAAATATCGACACGCCTTGCATCCCTACGTGCATCTTTCGACAAGCCATTCGGGTGCTGCTCTAGCTGATGCGCTTTTAAGTCAAGCTCAGAGTCAAACACCACGAACTTCTTCTCCTGACATTCCGCGTCCATGCATGGGAAGTGGTCCTTGGAGAAGTGCTGTTCAAGCGAGTTGTAGTCGATGAAGTATCGCGGATTATTCGCGTCAGTATGACAATCGCACAGATGACACCGCTCGTGCCTATCCCGACAATGCGTGAAGAGCTCGTCTCGACCGTAGAACCTCTGCCGACAGAACCCACATTCCGGATGACCCTCGAATCCAGTCTGATCGACGGCACCCGGGTTATCATCACCCTTCCTTTCGTGCTGCTTCAGCTCCTGCTGGGTGAACAGCTGATGCTCGTGGGTGAAGACCTTCTTGTTCCGCGTGCACAGATCGCACATGACTTTCTGGTGTGCTGTACGTACATGTCGATGTAAGTCTGGCCACCCAAGACATGCCACATCACAGTGCTCGTCCGGACAATTGTACCTCAGCAAGATGACAGTGTCCTCGAAGATCTCCTGCTTCTCGTAGCAGATACCCATATTGTCATCCGTCCTGTGGAAGTCAGTGGGCTTGTAGTCCTCAAATCTCCTCTCTGCGTCGTCTGTGAATATGACCGTAGCAGCCTCAGATCGACAGTGCGCACAGGCTTTCGTCTTGTACAATGCCCGCAGCCTCAACGCGCACACATGACAAGTGCGGTGGTTGCAAGGTGCCACACTGTGATGGTCGATTGGAGACGCGCAGATGAAGCAGACTTCCGCATCGTCGTCGGCAGCATCTACAGGCGCGGACACTGTCGTAGAGCCTTCGTTGTTTGGGGCGTCTCTGGCTAGGCTAGCACCAGAGACGCCCCCACCGCCGGGTTGTGGTGGTGGGTGTGTGTTGGTCGGATCTCGTTGTTGGCCTGGTGCAGATGTTTGACCTTGAGAGTAGGCTCTGTCTCTATCCCCGCGACCGCGCCCTCCGCCTCTGCCACGCCCTCGTCCGCGGGTTCCACCTCTGTCGCCGGGTGGCCCTCCCATGAACATGCCATGGTCGCCGCCACCTCTTGACCCTCCGCCTCTGCCCCGTCCGCGTCCTCTTTGGCCACCTCGTCCCTCTCCGCCCCCAGTCTGAACGTTGGCTGTCCCAGTAGTTGAAGCCATTAGTAGGTCTTGTAACGTGGAACCAATTCCTGAATCAGTGCGTTGTACAGCTTGGCAAGATCGCTACAGTTGAGATCTCTTGAGCTATCACGTATCGTACGCAAGGAGAACCTGTGCTTAGAGAACGTGCTCGAAGAAAGCTCTCGTCGAATATCAAAGTGGAGCCCGATTAGTAATGACGGCATTGGACACCTGCGCCACAATCGGTGTCTCGAAACGCCACGATTCCATGAGCCTTCGTGACTGCCGGCATATGCTTGTACTGTAGGCCCTTGACTATACCACCTTAGACCTGTGCCTACGATCAGTCATGATCACGCATGAACGCCTTCCTGCTGAACAGGCAGCTTGGCTCTGTCAGCCCCCGAGCGCTTGCTGAGGCGCAGAATCAACGACTACTACAATCCTTGCAGGCCAATGGGAATGTCTCCTTCCAGCTTGAGGAACCCAATCCGATTGATTGGACTGCGAACAACAGTCATGGCAGTATAGGCCAGCGGCAGAGCGGTCGACCAGCACACGCTGCAGGTATCAACAGCATCGCCATCGACCGATGGGAAGGCCGCTACCTGCTCTCTGCTGGCTCGGACTCCTCGGTGGCTATTTGGGATTTGGAGGGTGAAGCAGCATCTCCTACCGGCAAGGCTGCTCACACACCACTCGAGTACGCTTCACGAACATCGGCAACAGGTAGTCTAGGGATCACTCATGTTTCCTTCTTCATCGACAGTCTAGCTTTCATTACGAGTGGCTATGATGGCACAGTCAAGGTCTTCTCGTCTGAGACCTTGAAAGCCAGTGCTAGCTTCGATCTTGGAGGCACTGTGCACTCTCATGCAACCTCGACTACAGCGTCACATCTGCTGGTGGCATGTGCGTCAGCGCACCCTGCGGTTCGGCTTGTCGACCTACAGTCAGGTTCAAGCGCGCACGCCCTTGCTGGGCACTCCGGGTCAGTGTTGACAGTCGCATGGCATCCCAAGGATCCCAACATCCTGGCCAGTGGCGCTACTGATGGTACTGTTCGACTCTGGGACATTCGCCGCAGTGCAAGTAGTCTTGGTGTGCTGGACATGGACGACAACATTGGCATACCAGGGTATGATGGCAAAGGCACTGGCGCTCGGCGTAGAGAGCGCGGGAGGGCACATGTAGGTGCGGTGAACGGTATCGTGTGGTCCGAGGATGGCCGACATCTCGTCTCTTCAGGTACTGACGAGAAGATGCGAGTTTGGAACATGTCGACAGGGGCGAACACGCTGGCAAACTTCGGGCCGACGCTCAAGAACAGCCAGAACACTATTTTGCTGCCAGTACTGGCGCCTGCTCATTTTGAGCCTGCAGGGAAGACGACTGTCTTCTATCCCAATCCGCAGGAGGTGCTGGTGTTCGATCTCCATACCGGGACCCTACGCCAGCGTCTACGTGTGGCTGCACCTCCTGCGGCTGAGACTACAGTGACGGCGTCTACGCCTGCGATCCGCAATCTCAAGAACACCACAACATCCCTCGCATGGCGGCCTCACTCAATGGAGCTGTACTCCGCGCACTCTGATGGCCGTATCCGATGCTACAGTCCACGGACCTGGGAGGATAAGGCAGCTGACGATGATGACGCAGATGATGGGATGGGGTTCGCAGCGGAGGATAAAGCTGAGAGGAAGCGGAAGCGGGAGGAACTGGATGACATCGTGAAGGACCTAATGGGCAAGAAGGTGACTTATTCGTGAGCGACTAGCTAAACCAGCCTTTGCTCGATGCTCGCTTGGCTTCCTTCATCTCGTCCATCTGTCCAAGCATGTCAGCCTTCGATCACAGCAGAGTGTAAGCCATCGTAGCACTTACCCATGACTTCTTGCAATCCTTGTAGGCTCTGAGAACAATTGTCAGCGTTGCTCGACGTGGTGAAGGTTGTTGATAGCGCATACTCAAAGTAATCCGTGCACATCAGCCTATCGCCGCCGTTACGCCGCAGGCATTTCAAGCTTCGTTGGGCAGCCTCCTCGCAAGGGTCGAAGTATTTGCTGTAACTTTTGCTACGGGGGTCGTCAGTCTATGCAGGAATGTGGGTTTCCAGATGATCGTACCCAGTGAACTCTGCCTTACCCTTGGACCATGCAGTCTCGGTGTCGGCTGGCTTCTGGCCCTCTGACTCGGACATAGATGGTCAATGTTCCAGGCGATGCACTTAGCTGTGGCGACGAAGTACGGAGTTCGCATACAATGCGGAAGCCAGCAGTCAGTGCATGTAGATAAGGTAAGGGCCGACCCTTTCACCCAACTTAGCGTGATCGCCTCGCGACCCACACCTGGAGGCCGCTGATAAAGGCAACTCATTGACAACACCACTTCCCTTCCTTGATTTCTAAGAGAGCGAGCATCACACCACCGCCGCCATGTTCTCTCGCGCTCAGCCCATGATCGGAGACAATGCGCGAAAAAGGCAAAAGGTCTCACACGAGCGCGAGGCTGTCCGCCAACCTACTTCGACCAAAGCCCCCAGCAGCAAACACGAACACACAGCAGGCAGCGATGACTGCCACTATCAAGTCGCGCTACGCAAGCTGGAGCCCGATCTCGAGGCCATGCGCCAGCTCATTACCTGCAAGATGTGCTATCGGTTCTTGACCGAGCCATACTCACTTGCTTGCGGACACACATACTGCTACATCTGCCTGGATGCCTGGCTTGTCACGCAGAAGAAGCAGACGTGTCCTGATTGTCGAGCTGTGGTGAGATTCCAGCCTACGCCGTCATTCATTGTCAGGGAGATGACGATCATCTTCACGACACGACCCGAGCTGCTGTCTGCTGAAGAGGATCTGGCCGAGCACGTACACTTTGCCAGTGAAGCAGCAGCGAGGGTAGTGAGTGATAAAGCGAAGGGCACGCAGAACGAGAGTGGGTTGTTTAGCGGCATCTTCACCGATGCGGGGCGATTGAGACGCACGGCCCTGCATGATCCTGGAGACGGCGTTGAGAGATGTCGAAACTGCTTGTGGGAAATCGAAGACGGAGAGTGCACCAATTGTGGACAGCCTGTGGGAGATGCTGGCTTGTGGAGTAGCGACGGGGAGTCGGAGAACAGTGAAGACGAGGAGATCGACCACGAGCTGCTCGCCGAGCAAGACGACACGTATGCGGATCTGGATCAGGATGACTTCGATGCTCCTGCTCTTGACGAGAGCGTATTCGGGATCCTGCCACCTCCGCGGCGTCCTATGCAAAGTAGGAGCCGCAGGGAGCGAGAAGGGGCTAGACGAGCGCGTGCTCGCGCACAAGCTGTCGCCATATTGTCGGAGTCCGAAGACTCATCCGAAGAAGAGGAGGATGATACAAACCTGGATGGCTTCATTGCTTCCGAGGCCGAGGAGTCGGACAACAGTGAGAGCCGCAGCGGGGTGGACTCTGACGATGAGCCAGAAGCCCAGTCCACACCTGCTCAACCGCGACGGCGTGTACAGCGTCGCGCACCCATAGTCATCGACTCGGACGACGAAGAGGGAGCCACTCGCGCACCTGCCGCCACCATTGTAGCTCACAATTCCGACGACGATGCGCCGATGATGACTCACAGGACGCGCAGGAAGGCACCGTCTGCACGTGGAGTACCGCAGTCTAGGCGTCCTACTGCCACGGTGAATCATACACGAGTATCGGTGCTCTCAAGAAGCAGCGACGACTCGGAATCTGACTCAAATGACGATAACGAACACGACGGCATCTCTGTGAGAATCACAGGAAACGACCATAATGAACATGACGACCACGCAGTAGAAAGAGCGGGCTTCTCCCCGCTGCAGTCCCACGATGACGACTCGAACGAAGATAGCGACGAAGGCAGCGAGCAGTCGTCGTCCACGGCGCGAGACTCTCCTTCTGAGGGAGGGTACGGCGACGAGGAGATCACTATGGACAATGTGCAGCACAATCACTACTCTGACGACGACGACTACGCACGCTCTGCGTACGAGACTACATACTGAGGAAGCTATGAACAAGCTGGCACGTGTTGTGGAGTCTGTCTCATATGCGGTGTTGAGGTTTCGGAATAGCGGGTGCTTGTAGCGGCCAGCCCAAAGACGTAGCTGTCGTCCTTGTCGGTAGATAGCAAGACTGCATTTGTCGAGGCCATGGGACGTTGCGCATGCCTGTGTCGACCGCAGACAGGCCTTCTAGTCAAGCACATGTTCTGGAGCTGCGAATTGACTCTCAGTGCCTGCAATTACAACCAATCAGATCCCAGCATCGAGATCGAGCGGTTTCATCCACCGCGCTTGACCTCACACTATCATCACCGCCATATGCACTGCTATTTTTCTTCCTCTCCACCCTATCCTTGCTTGCTGCATCTATCATTGTCGTTGCTCCAGTGTATATAGATATCGATAGTCACAAATATACTTCTTGAGCGCCACGTCACCTCGAGACAGCAAGACCAAGACACGTATCGCTCGCGTCATCTGACTCTGCTTCGCTGGCAGCTTTGTTGAGAAGGACCTGGACTTTTTAGAGATTTGCTAATAACATCTAGCACTAGGTAGCGATATACGAAGTCGTCTGGGATAGTAATCTGCAAATCTCGGGAGAGCATTGAGAGACAGGGATTAGTGTGGCATCCTGGGCTCCACCTGCCCAGGCCCCTATTGCTACGCCAGTGCGGCTCGTGCCAGCATAGCACACTGCTGGGGGCGCCGGCGAGCAGTGCAGCTTCTCATAACGTCTGTCCGCGCTCAATATACGCCTAGAGTATCCACTAATATTGGCTAGTGCGGCAAGGTGCCAGGCTCGAGTCTCGTTCCGACTGGAGATCGAATCTCAAACGACATGGCGTACACACAGCAAGACGAGCTGGCTGCGATGTTCGCGCGAGGCATGCAGTTTGCTCCAATTCAAGAGGATCACGCCTACCAGCAATTGTCGAGTGGTATGTCGAAGCCACTGCCGCCTTTGCAGACTGCAACAATGCTTGGGCAAGACCAAGTAGTCTTCGCATCCAGCCACTACGCTCACACAGCCCACATACGGACGGACAACGCGTCAGAGACATCGAACAGCCCGCCACCTCCTTACCATGAGAATCAGATGCCAGAGGAGCTAGCCCAGGTCTTCCGTGACCACTCCATAGACCCCAATGCCCTGCTTCAGAGCCAAGTACATCTCTTCGCTAACGCTGAGCATGACTAGAGACTACGCTTGCTGGAGCTATGGCGAATTTCGCCACCCTCATACCCTTTCTCACAACACCTGCGAAGCGTGCACATACCAACCAGCATGTCTCAGGAGATCGCTCAGGCACGCGAACGGTATGAGGCCAAGATGCAAGCACGCCAGGGCCACTTCGACACTCACATTGAGATCGA
>KZ111164.1:114981-136985 GCA_002077045.2 Rachicladosporium sp. CCFEE 5018
GGGCGGCGCTTACGGCGCTTTTGCTTCCTCCCGGCCACTCTCGGGAACATTCACGATGAGCTCCTACCGCGATCCAAATCCCGAGAACTCGCTGAGGATCATGACGGAGTCCGCAAAATGGGCTCTTGATCGCGAATGGACTGAGCAAGAGCTCGAGGAGGCTAAGCTTTCTGTCTTCCAAGGCGTCGACGCGCCTGTGAGCGTTAGTGCAGAGGGGATGGTGAGGTTTGAGGCTGGGATATCGAGGGATATGGAGCAGGAAAGGCGGGAGGCGTTGCTTGATGTGCAAGCGAGCGATGTGAGGAGCGCGGCTGAGGGGTTGGCGGGGAAGCTTGAGAGGGGTGAGGGGAGGATTGTAGTTTTGGGGCCGAGGAAGGGGTTTGTGAAGGAGGATGAGGGGTGGAGGGTTGAGGATATGGCGCAGGAGTTGGGCGTTGGTGCTACTGCTGCTGCGTGAAGAACGTAAGGAGGGGTGTAAGATGGACCGCTTTGTGCTTCTACTCTGTACAACACCTATGTATTTTCGACAGCACCTCCCTCGTTTTCCTTCCACCCTCGTTCCTATCCTACACGTCCCCTTCCCCTCTCCCGCACCTCTGCAATCTCACGCCACAAACTGCCCTTGCTCCCACCCCCGTCTCTTGGACCCCAACTCTACAGCCGCACTTCCCCAATCCTCCCCATGATTATGCCCCCCCTCCTTCAACCCCGCTCTCTCCAGCCCCTGCTCCTCAGTCAACAGCGTCAACAGCCCAAACACGACCGGACATCCCGTATCTAGCTGCACTTTCATGAGCCCATGCGAGACGGCGTCGGAGATGTACTCGAAATGCATCGTTGAGCCTTTGATGAGCGCGCCAATAGCAATCACCGCATCAAACGGCCCCGTCAGGCCCGTCGACTTCTCCTGCGTCACAGGCTTGGCCTTTGGCAAACTCGTCAGATCCGTCACACTCCCTCCCAGCAAATCCCCCGCCTTCTCCCCCACAGCCGCCAACACGCCTCCCACCGAACCAGCGGCATGTTGGGTCACGCCCGCGCGGATCATTTGTTGGGCCGCGAAAGGGAGTTCGTAGCTGCCGGGCACGGATTGGATTTCGATATTGTTATTCTGGACGCCGGCGGCGTGGAGGGACTTTAATGTGCCAGCGAGGAGGGCGTCGATTAAGGTTGTGTTCCAGCGGGCGTGGATGATGCCTATCCGCAAAGGTTTGCCGTCGTAGGTTGATGTTGCGCCGGGACCTTTGAGGGGAGTTGTGGTGGACATGGTGAAGGAGATGTGAGGATTGTGTGAGCTTTGTGTTTGCTCTATGTGGTAGACGAGTGAAGTCTTGGTGATATATGGACAGGAAATCGAGGCTCACATGTCAGTCATTGAAGTGGGGTGAACTTTCGCGGGGCAGAAGTGATGGATGGGCTTTGACGCAGATACGTATGGTTGTGACGATAACTGAGAACATGTCGGCCTAACAGCGACGAAAGCATATGGGTATCGTTTGCGGTACTATCAAGTCCTCTGCGGCGCAAGCTTCCTCCCGATGTTCCCAAAGCATACCGAGCTTACGAATAGCACGCTTGCGATCCAAGTGGCTACGCCAATTGATTCCAGGCTGAAGACCCCGAGTACCAAGTCGCCATTGCCATACAGACTGCTCGTCCCGTTGCTCACTACACCATGTCGCCGCACGTGACCATTCAAGACTTCCTGGGGTGAGGGTGAAGGCACCAATGCTGGGTTGATGCCGAGCAGTATGCCAGTACCAGTCAATGCGACGATCGACGACAGGATGAAGCCTGGAGGTGATCGATCGATTAGGTACCACAGCGCCGGGTTAGCGAGTGCGAGTGTGAGTGACAGCTGGAGAGTTGACTGCCACGGCAGCTTGCGGATGGCGAACGCAATGCCAACGAAGGCACCAATCGAGCGAACGACGCTGTTCCACTCCACTGTAGCATGCTTGTCTCGTCTCCGTACTTCCTCGTCCTCGTCCGTGTCATCTATAGCCTCCTCGTTCTCGGCGTTCCAGAGGGCGTCGAGGTATGGCAATGCCTGGCCAAGGAGAACGCCCGCTGTGCCCCAGAATGCTAAGTAATACCAGCTTGATCGATCTAAGCCGTCAACCTTGACAGGCGCAAGTTCTCGCTTGTCGTGTAGATGGCTGATCAGGAGTCCGTACAGTACGCCGACACCAAATAGAGCCAACGTTCGTGCTACGAGTGGTAGCCAATATCCCTGCAGTCCTCTCGCTGGTCGACGAAGTGTCGACCTTGGCGTAATTGTGCTTCGTCGCCGTTTCTGTACGGCATTTGGTCCGTTGAATAGCAGCCTCTCTGAGACCTGTGTGATGGGCGATGCCGGTTCCGCAGGCGTCTCCGCTCCAGTCCCCCAGGGTGTACTCGGTTCTTCGCGGTCTGCTGAGAAGCCTGTGGGACTGTAGATGCCGAACAGTGTCGAGCTCGTGAGGTTCAGTATGGACTTCGTCCGTGAGGGAGTGGAAGCGCCATCTAATGATGCGGATGTCAACTGCGATGGGTGGAAGTTTTGGTTCTCCATCGGGGGTGTTGCAGTGGGCGAGTTGGAGGTGCTAGAGAGGTCGAATGGTCGCCGAGGGCGTGGCCGTAAGGAAGAGGCAAGGTCCTCGTCGCCAAGGGCGTTGTGGCTCATCACGGGAGCGGGTCCGATCAATTACACTGTAGGATCGATGAGTCGCGTGAGGACTGAAAGATCTCTTGATCCAGGTGCCCAGCTGGAGGGAAAGGATAGAGTATTGAGTGGAATACGGTCGTGTACATACGGAAGCGACTCCAGAGTTATGGGAGTGCTGGAAGTATGGTGTGAGGGGTGCAGCGACCCACCGAATCCTGAGCTGCCTTCGTCTGACATCGGACTCATGTGAGCAGCAACATCTTCATGTGATCCTCGCTTAGGGTGACATAAGTCGTGTTTACAACATACAGAGGATGTCGCGTTTCGCGTCTCTCCTGGTGGCGGTGGGTAAAACCCATTCCACTATGGTAGGATCGATATATGCGCCATGTATGTCACAGTGTCCCTTGATAAGCACGTCTATGCAGTGCTGAAGCTCACCAGAATAGATGTCTAAGATAGCATCGATAGATAATTTTTGGCACGCAAAGTGAGTTCTTCGGTTTCCGGATTCTGGAGGTCGGCCCGCTCTTTTGCCCTGCATGGGTGCGTTAAATTTATCAAGCGAGTACTGGGTAGGAGCAAATCTAAGATATCGACGTCTCTCCAAGATATCATAACTCATATCACCTGCGCTCCGATCACGCGGATATGAGCTCAGCCAGCGCGACAGCTCAGGTGAAAATCCAGCTGCAAACAAAAAGCCCTGAGTTGCAAATACCGAAGGAAATCGGACCAATTCTCGTACGGACGGGTCAGTTGCTGCAGTCTGAGTAGGGGCTTCATGTCCCACGTACTGATACTATGTGTAGGGTTTAAAAGGCTACAACTCTCGCAGTTGGTCAACACTCTCCTGGAAAATGGAGAGAATCACATCCCACTCCAGTTCCTGATCAACGGCCAATACCTGAAGACGACGATCGACGACTTCCTCACGCAGAATGGAATCAGCGCCGAGACGACCCTTTCTGTGGAATATGTGAAGGCTTTGATCCCGCCTCAAACGATCGCGAGCTACGAACACGATGACTGGGTATCGTCCGTTGATGTTTTGTCGTCACCGCAGCATAGCCGCATTCTCTCTGGCTCCTTCGACGGTCTTATCAGAGTCTGGGGCATGAGCTCCGATCTCCTTGCAACAGGAACTGGCCACAGCTCCGCAGTCAAGTCAGCCAAGTTCATCTCGCCAACACAGGTGGTGTCGTCCAGTGGAGATCGCACATTACGGCTTTGGAAGTATGAAGACTCAGACATTGGAACAGCCTCCGTCACCCCAACGCTCGAGCTATATGGTCACAACGCATCAGTCGACAACGTAGCCGTCCACGCACCCTCCTCACGCATGCTCTCAGCTTCCGCAGATCACACAGTCGGTATCTGGTCGACGAGAAAGTCCGATGCTCCAGCAGCTCAAGGAGAGCTTATCCCAGTGTCCAACAAGCGCCGCAAGATCACTCCCACAGCCAAGCCGACAGCTACCCGCGGACCTCTGAGTCTGATGTCAGGGCACGCCTCACAAGTCGCCGAAGTTTGCTTCGACGAGACAGACGCTACAATAGCCTACAGTGTCTCCTGGGATCACACATTGAAGACCTGGGATCTCGCAACATCGAAATGCGTCGATACACGTACAACGCCGCAATCGCTATGGAGCGTATGCCATCTGCCAGAGAAATCACTGGTAGCAGCAGGCACGGCACTAAAGCACATCACCCTCATCGATCCACGTGTATCTGCGCAAACAGTGTCTGCAATGACGTTACGCGGCCACACAAACGCCATTGTGTCGATGGCACGAGATCCCAATTCTTCTCACCAAATACTCTCGGGTTCCTATGATGGTACATGCCGCATCTGGGACCTCAGATCAGTCCGCAACGATGCTAGTGAGAGGATTGGAGAGAGCGTTTTCATAATCGAGAGGGATGCAGTTCGACAGGCTAAGAAGCTTGGCACGCGGAGGGAGGATATAGAGGGGGTGAAGGTCTTCGGCGTTGCGTGGGATGCTGAAGTAGGCATGGTGTCTGGAGCTGAGGATAAGAGGGTACAGATCGATCGGCAAACATAGCTGCGCTTCTCACGAAGTCTGTAAAGTTGGTAGCGGTAATAATATGATAGCTGCGGGCAGTGATTTGCTCGTCCAATATGTCCGTGAGAGACTGACCTTGGGAAAGACTTTGTAAGAGAGTCGCGCCGGTCGCTCAGGAGTAGAGAAAAGTACACGCGCTGGACTGGGCGTCTTTCTATGAGCATAGTTGCATCCAAATATATCTGGAGAGAGCTCGTTTTGCAACCAGCGAAGCACAGATTGGTCCGTGCCCACAGGTCCAATGCATCTCACTCGGGTGACCACTATCACCTTCCTTTCCGCAACCATCAGACAAATTCTGTCCAGCATAAGTCAGCCTCTCACGGTCGAACGATCTCGCTCAATGCCAGGGAGCACGTAAGGCTTTAAGCCACGTGATGTAAGTGAACAATACGAAGGCACAGGAATGCCCCACTTCACCTCTTCAACCACCCATACCTTCCCTTAAGATCTTCTACACGAGCCGCCACCTTTCCACTCCCACAACTCCCCGCAGAGCTCTCCATCAAACGCAACCATGGGCAAATACTCCTCCTCCGCCTCCTGGTCCGACATAGCCCCCCTCCCGCTCGACGAAGGCGGCCCAAACCCCCTCGCAGCCATAGCCTACACAGACGAATACTGCGAAGCAATGTCCTATCTCCGCGCCATAATGGCCGCGACAGAGCACTCTGAGCGCGTGCTAGATCTCACCGAAGACATCATAGACATGAATGCCGCGCACTACACCGTTTGGCTCTACCGCGCCGCTACCTTGTTCACGCTAGAGAGTGATCTGAAAGCGGAGTTGGAGTGGGTGAACGACATGGCGCAGACGCACCAGAAGAACTACCAGATTTGGAATCATCGGAATATGGTTGTCGACCGCCTCGGCTCCGCGGAGGGTGAAGCGTCGTTCGTGGAAGTCATGCTGGGATTGGATGCGAAGAACTATCACGTGTGGAGTTATCGGCAGTGGCTTGTTAAGCGGTTTGGGTTGTGGGAGGAAGGGGAAATGGAGTTCGTGGAGCGGATGCTGGAGAGAGATGTGAGGAATAACAGCGCGTGGAATCATCGGTGGTTTATTGTTAATGGACGGGAGGCGAAGGGGGTGAAGGGCATTACGGATCAAAAGGTCAGGGATAGGGAGGTGGTCTTTGCGGAGAAGGCGCTTGAGAGGGCGCCGCAGAATCCGAGTCCGTGGAATTATTTGAGGGGGACCATGAGGGCTGCTGGGCTGCCGTTGGGGACACTGAAGGAGACGGTGGTGAAGTATGCGGATTTATCGAAGCCGGATGCTGTGAGGTCTAGCCACGCGCTGGACTTGCTTGCGGACATCCTGGCTGAGGAGGAGAGCTCGAAGGAGGAGGCTGTACTGGCGCTGGATCTGCTCGCGGAGAAGTACGATCCGGTACGGAAGAATTACTGGGAGTATCGCAAGGGATTGCTGGGCGAAGTCGCGGCGGCATGATCATGATTGACGAAAACATGACTGAGATGTAATGGAAGGCGCAGCGGAAGACAAGGAGATACCCAAAATCATTGAATGACCTGTTACAAGGAAGCCTCCTGGTCTATGAAGTCTACATTTGTGACCGAACTTGATTCGTTCACCCTCGTACGCATTACGCACCATTCGGCGCAGTCTTGCCGCTCGGCACAACACCATTGGCGACCCCTTCATCATTCAGATGACCATGCTCCAGTCGCCAGTTGGCCAGCATCTCTGTGTTGACATTCGAGCCGCCACAGACAACGATGACCACTGTCTCGTCCTTATGTACTGCTCGACCAAGGGCCTTCTCCAGTCTCCCGCCATAGCACAGCGCCAGATTGACGCCACAAGCCAGCTCGACAAGCATCCTCTCATCGTCCGCAAAGCGCCAACACCCCATCGCAGCCTCTGCATCACTCAGCACAGCACTCACCACCCGTCCACTCGCCTCGCCATCCCTGGCAATCTCGTAGGCGCGATCCGCGACCCTCACAGCGCCAAGCGAAGTCGCCTGTGAAGTGATACCCGACAGCGTAGTCAACTCCCCAGCCCTGAGACTGACATTCAACGCATCCGCGCCTTTAGTCTCCATAGCCAAAATCTGCGTGTCTTTCCACCCAACCTCTTCAACGCCTTGTGCAATCCCAATGAACAGCCCGCCGCCTCCAGCCGAGCAGGCAATGACGCTCGGCTCTTCGCCGCCCAGCTGCCGCTCGATCTCGCCGACCATGTATTGATGCCCGGCCCAGACGTCCTCGTGATCAAAAGGCGGGACGTAAACGGCTTCCTCGCCGCGGTCCTCAGCCCGACGCATGACAGTCTCCCTCATGTAAAGATCTGCTTCCTTCCAGCTCCGTCCCTCTTGTATAACCTCACTAGCCCCCGCAGCCTTGATCTTAGCAATCATCATCGCCTTCGTACTAAGCGGCACCACCACCGTGGATGGCCGCCCTAGAGTCTTCGCAGCGTGCACGCATGCCAGTCCGGCATTCCCGCCAGAGGAGGAGTAGAAATGCACATTCTGTGGGCTCGCGGTGCGGGCGAGGGAGAGCGAGCAGAGGTGGCCTATGCCGCGGGATTTGAAACTGCCGGAGGGTTGGAGGAGCTCGAGTTTGAGGAGGATTCTGCTTCTACGGTTTAGTGATCTGGGTTACTTGTTTGTGGAGGGGAGGGTTTGACCGTACCACCCGGCTGCCTTGGAGAGGTTCGCGGACTCGATGAGGGGGGTTTCGCGCCACGTTTTCGCGAAGGCGGACATCTTGGGCTTGGTGTGTCCGTCGGTGTAGCCGTTGGTGTGGCCGTTGGTGTGACCGTTGGTATGGCCGTTAGTGACTGGAACGGAGGTGGGTGCGTCGATAGCCATTGCGGGCGATTAGTGATGGTGGAGACGGAGATTGGAAGGATGCGAGTGATAGACAGAGATGGAATCGTAGAGACCTACCTCACGCGCTACAAGGGAGTGACCTGCGCCCTATATGTAGACCACCCTTGGCCCCTCGAGCAGAGTCATTTTCTGTCCTGTTGCGGTGGGAAGACGCGATACGTGTTGAACCTTGATAGCAGGGTACCGTCGTATCTCAACTCCGCGATACCCGATCGTCACCTCTGCCATTGGCTATCTTGACATCTATAGGGTAAGATTGCTATCTTATAGGGTAAGCGGGGACATGTTCTAGGGTAATGGGCACTGCGTGTACCAAGGCGCAATCGTGATCTTCTTGCGGAGCGAGGAAGCCGACGCTAGCCGCGAAGGGCAGCGAGGTCGACAAGAGGAACTCCTTCAGAAGACCGAGTGGAATACGAGTCTCTCGATAAGCTACCAAAGAACTGTGTTGGAGCAAGTATACATTTGTCTATCTTGCTCACACCATGCCACTGGGTATACGCTGTCGATAAGAAGGAAGCCATGCCCAAATCCGGGCGGTTTGCCCGGAGCTCTGCTCCAGCAACGCCGTCCATGCTCCTCAGTATCATACGACTCAATGCCGGCCGAACTACTCATACTCGTTTCGCCATCTGCTTTCCCTCCTAGCCATCAAGCCTTCACCTTCGAATTGAAGTAGTCCCTCGGCGCAGCATCAGCAGAGATCTTCGTCAACCTCCCCAACACCGACAGCAGACCAGTCGTCCCCTGCGTGAGCGTCGATGTAGCCTCTGTATTGCGCTTGCCGACAGAGACAGTGTAGACGTTATACACCTCACCACTCTTGCCCAGTTCGTTCGCCCAGCGGAAGACAACTTCATCTTCGCGATCATCGCCAGCAATGAATAAGAAGTCGGTAGGCTGCTCCTTGTCGTCATCACCGAGATTGTGCTGCGCCTTCAGCTCATCCAGGATGTGAGTAGCAGCGGAGCGCTTGCTCCAGTCGAGCGACTCGATCAACACGGCCTGGCGAATGGGTACGACACGAACGCGCATGCTGTTGCACGCATCATTGAGTTGATCGCTGCATTCGCCTCCCATGCGCGTAGCAGCATCTTGATCGGTGGCCTTGTCGAAGCGAAAGATGAGTGAACAATTACGCTCCTCGATGTAGCTGCCCTCGAGACGCTCAATATAGTATTGCAAGATGCCCTTGACCGCGGTCTTCCACTCTCCGGTTGCCTTCATGTCCAGGAATCCAGTCCAGTCGCGTCTAACACCACGGGAAGTCGACCTCTGTAGACCGGGCGAGTCAGGCGCAGGGCTCTCGCTTCCGAAGCTGCTCACGAAGCATCCGTTCTCTGCGATCAGTCCCAGGCCCTTGACGGTTCGAAAGTCGCTCTCGAGATCGCTTGGCTTGCGACCAGACATGACGTAGACGGTGTTCTTCGGGTCGCTGATCAGTTCGTTCAGTGCATCAAGCACGCGCTGAGGCGAAGAAAGCGGCAGACCAGCTGGAGTCCTATGCGGTGCTAGTGTACCCTCGTAGTCGAGGAAGAAGACGCGACGCTCTGCGGACTTGTATTTGTCGCAAACCTGCTGCACTGGCAGACGAGGGACTGAGGCAGCATCTCGGGCGCCATGCTCGGTGTGCACCTTTTCGAGAGCCTGGGCGAGCTGCTTGAACCATAGTCCTCCAGTATGTGATTGAACGACTTCATGCAGATGAGTCCAGCGCTTCGCCTTCTCACCGACGTCCATCTCGAGAGCCTGCCTAATGGCCTTCGCCATACCGCTGAAGTCCCATGGGTTGACCGAGAGATGGCTCTTACCGAACAGGACCGCGCTGCCAGTGAACTCACTGAGAATGAGTGGACCCCATTTCTTGTGACTGAGCGTGCCATCTTGGCAGATCACGTACTCATGGCATGTGAGGTTCATACCGTCGCGCAGAGATGTGATCATCAAGATGTCGGCAACAGTGCACAGCGCGATGAACTCCGCGTATGGGATGTCCTGCTGCAGGAATTTGAGCGGCGAGCCATGCTCTAGCGACGAGTGGACCGAGTCGATCCGGGTCACGATGTCCGTGACTGTCGACAATAGCTCCGATGACTCGCTCGTAGAAGTGGCGACTTGTATCAGCACGACTTTCGAAGCCCATTCGGGATGTCTGTTGAGGAAAAGCTCGAAGGCGAGCAACTTTTGACGAACACCTCGGATGTGATCCAGCTTATCGCGGGCGACGATGAGTTTCTTGCCCTTGTACTGCCTCGCAAGTAGCTCAATCTTGTCTTGAACTTTAGCTGTCTCGCGGATTGCTTGGGTTGAGGCAAGGTTGATGCCGATCGGACAGCTCGTGACGTTGACAAAGCGTGACTCCATCTGCACGCCCTCTGCGACGGTCTCCACTGTGAGCAGGCGGCTGCAGGTCTGCAGAAAGTGTTGAGCATACTCGTCGGTCTGGAAGGCGATGAGGTCAGCACCGAGCATGCCGTTCAGCAAGTCCTCGCGCATCGCCAGACAGCGGAAGACCTCTGATGATGGAAATGCGGTGTGCAAGAAGAATCCGATCTGCGCGTCCGGGCACTTCTCTCTAACCATCCTGGGGACAAGCAAGAGGTGATAGTCGTGCACCCAGATAATGTCGCCCTTTTTGTAGGAGCCGATGATGCTGTCAGCGAAGGCTTGGTTGACGCTTTTGTAGAAGCCGTAGCTGTGATCGAGGAAAGCCTTGCTCTTCGGGTGATCAGGAACCTGGTAGTTGAAGATCGGCCACAGAATGGTCTTGCAGTAATGAACATAGTGGCCATCAAGGTCCTTGTCTTTGACGTACACGATCGACGACTGCCATTCGTGAAGAAGGGCGTCGCTGATGTCATCCTTCATAGCCGCCGCGATGGAGTCTGTAGGGAAGCCAATGGTCCCGACCCAAGTCACTTCGAAGTCGCCGGATTCCTTTGCATCTCGGATGGCGTTAGTCAGTCCACCGTTACCATGGACGCCAGTGACCACACTCCAGGTCTTGTCTTCGTAGGCGCGGTCGTGACTGCCAGCGCGACTTGACTTAGACTTAGGGGAGACCCTGCGGGACCGCTGATGCGAGTCTTTGCGCTGGCGCTGCAGATCCTCATGTGCCTTAGCGAAGTCGAGAATCGATCCAGAAGGCATGAGCCCGGCCCTGGACTGCGGCTGGTTGAAGACAGATTGCTTACCCCAGTCTGGGAGGTGCGCATCGTTGCGCACGAGGGAGTGAGGGTCACCAGGCTTCGCAAAGTGTAGTGCGGCAGAGAGTGGACCGAATTGGGGGAAGGGGTCGTCAACTTCTGTGCCACCTGGGGTGCGTGGAGGTGTTGGGTCGAGGAGACTCGTGGTGCTGTGCCGAGTGGCAATGCTAATGGCAGACGCCCTGCGGCTATGAGTGCGCGGAGTAGGACTCGGAGGGCGAGACTCCTGCTCCTTGTCCTCGAAGTTGACCGTGTAGGGGAGGAAGAGGGACACCACGTGGGTGGTAGCCATTATTGAAGTGGACGCAGCCAACCGAGTTGGTTGTGACTGATCGAGGTGGATGTGATCGATGAAGAAGTGTTGTATAGTTAGGGTAAGAGTGTCGGAGGACGAGGAAAGCAATTCATGACTTCCTTTGTGTTCTTACGGGATGCACCCGCCGTCCAGGTAGGTCTTGTAGTTAGTGAAGGAAGGAGCGTATGCTTGCCATGTGCTTGCTTCGTTCATTAAGATCCACGTGCCAGTCGCGACACATGGCGACCGCAAAGCAGCTCAAGTCCACTTAAGCTTTGAAATAACTGCGCGATAAGGGCCGTGATTAAAGAAACATGGGCGCTGCCACAATGTTCTAGATGGGATATGTGTTGATCCCAGGGAGTTGGAAGGAACACGCTACATCCCCGAGTGCAATCACTCCACATACTTCCCTACCTTGCATGCGCTATCATGAGCGCATACTCGATGCAGCGACAGCAAATAGATCTACGGCTAGCGAGAACACGAATAGCATCATCTGTGCGTGGTCAAAACAAGACCACGTTCCTGAAACACAACGTCACCCAGGCTTCGGCATCCAAAATTAAGGTTGCTGTCAAGAAACCGTGTCCATCGGCCCGGATTGCCATTCACGTGCCGAATTTGGATCACGGCAGCGTGATCTCGCGTGGCCGGGTCCACGATACGAAGTCAAGGGCGGTGAGACTAGGTCAAGCTGCGCACCAAAAAGTTCGTCCATTATTCCCATTACGCCGTCCCCTCATGCCCCCTTGACGCCCTTACGGCCTCAATGTAGTCTATCAATGTCTCTAATCGCACTGTCATGAAGTCTCTGCCCGCTACCAAAATACTGAACGCTCCACAAGAAAGCAACAAGCAACAGCAAGAAGAGGAGTAGCCAGAAGCCGTGTCGTGGGTATTGCGAGCGCAGGATTCTGGGAGTCTATCCGGTAGGTGAAGTGGTCAGGTGGGTTGTGTTTCGTCGATCGTGGGTCATGATGATGGCCGCTTTCGATCATCGCGAATAGTATCGTACTGTCCGAGTGTCATCACTCAGACGTAACGCGAAGTTCGTGTTCATGTTCATTCAGCCGGCCTGATCGTGACCGTGCTGTCTTCAGAGCTCGCACTGAGCGAGCGCTCATTCATAGCATCCAGTGACTTCTGCGCAACGATCTCACGCGCGTAGAACTCCACTAGCATAGTGCCATAAGCGTCGATCTCTTCGACCGGCACGGAAAGGCGGAAGTCGTTGAGCAGCAGGAACTGCAACTCTAGGTGATTCAGCTCGTTCAATGGGAGACCGCCGACCTGTAAAATCCTGTCAGTATGTGCGCAGCATTGTGAGAGAAGTGGACTAGGCAGGACTCACCTTCGCATATCTCGAGTTCGTGTAGAAGATATCCGAGAAGAACTTGCTCGCGCACGTAACACCCGCAATCACCAATCGATGGATGTTGAAACTATCAACAACAAAGAAGTGCGACAGGTTATACGGGTCAGTCAAGGGCGACATCGAAGCATCGGGCGGCGACTCCGGCTGCTGAGGTCGGCTGTGAGGAGTGCCAGGGACATCTCGCTGCACTGCTCGTTCCAGTGAGCCAGATGCAGGTGGTGTGGCAGTCTGCGTACTCTCCTGGGCTGCGGTTTGAATAACGCCTTCCATCGGCTCCGACACGGAGGGGAGGGAGTCACTGGAGCCTTGTGGAGTGCGCTGCTTCTTTGACTCCTCTGCATTGGCGTCGCGGAGACTCTGCATCGGACCCGCATTGACGCGCTCAGTCATGCGGTCGAAGTAGACCAGTAAACTCAAGAACACCTCGTAGCTCGTCGGACAGTACTTATTGATCCGACTCAGATAGCTCAAGATCGTAATACTCGGCACATTCTTCCCGTGAAACGCTAGAACGCTGGTAGTCTGCGGGTTGAGATGCGACATGTTGCTCGGTATGGTCGGTTGGCCGTGTAAGTGCTCGTGTTGGCGGTCGTTGGTGGAGGTGATCTTTGTCAAGAGTCCCGCTACCATTTCAATGATGTGCTCTACTTTCATACCGCTGATCTCATATTGTGGGCTCTCGTCTGCTGTGCCGCCTCGCGAGCGCGAACGGCTGCGACTGCGGATTTCTGAGAAGGAGCCCGCATCGTCGCTCGCGAAGCTCTGGATGTGTTCTAGATCTCGCACCTTGATCTTCTGTCTCGTCGGCCGCGGCACATCCGCATCTTTCGCAGGTCCAGGTAATGGTGCATCTGTCGGCACCTCTTCATTCCCTCCCAGCTCAGGCTCTGCAGGTTGTCTAGGCGTTCCTCTACTTTGTGACTGTCTCTGTGCCGACGAAGCTCTTGCGTCCCCTCTAGGAGCATTGCGCGTGGCTGAAGCGCTCGTCGCCCTCTGCGACATCGACGGCGGATGCGCGCCCTTTGAAGGCGTCCGACTCCGTTTCGAAGGAGGCGGGCTCGTCGATGTGGTAGTCTCACGCGGGCGGTGCGGCGTCGCGTCCCGATATGAAGGGTGAGCGTGACTCGGGGACTGCCCAAAGAAGTTGTTCACCGCGTCGAGGACCACCGATCCCATAGTAGCTCATTGGAAGGTGCTGACGGAGAGACTGCCTGATGTTGAGATGATGGTTAGTCTACGGGGGTTGATAAGTTGATCGCAAGGATCCGAGTAAGCAGCGCAAGCAATGAAGACCCAGGTGTTCGTCCTAGGTGCTGGTGTTGTAGGCGCAGGCTGTCCCAGGAACGTTTGGTGAACACGGGCTGTGTCGGATGTGCCCTGGAGTTTGGTGGGGTGAACTCGTACCAGAAGAAAGCGCGTCCAGAGTTCAAGATGACCCTAGCATCATGCTGTCTGGACGATAAGCAAGCGAAATCCGATTTCGCTCCACCCGTGTATACGATATAGTCGCGAGTTGTTGTCACAGCCAGTCAAAAGCGGTGAAGTTCCGATGATCAACCCGGCGCATCTCTCCTCGAAGCTGCAGTAGTCTGCGCCAACCCGCTGAACCAGGCCAGTATAACATAAGCAAGGACACGACGGTGGACTTACTGGGTACATGCTATGACAGTATAGCATTCAGTCTCCCTTTCGTTAACGCAACACAGTCAGATACAGGATAGGATAATGTTCTAGATCGGAAGGCGCAATGTTGAGCCAGAATCGGGGGATGTCATCATGCTTTACTAGCGCCATGGCAGTGAACCGGGCTGGCTTGTGCTTTCATAAATCTGCCTTGTTGTAACGCCACGCCATGCCAGCTACGCGTGTATGATGAGGACAGTGCAAAGTCAGCCCAGATCATGTCCCTGCCTTGCATTGCTTCCGCGACACCTCGGTCGCTGCCTGCTGATGCCTGCCTGTCGTGGTACAGCAACGGCGGAAGACTTCACTCAATCCATCAGCCGCTGCCTCACGGCTTACCGGTGCCTGGACCCTCATAATTCCTGTCCGGCAAGTACAGATGCCGCACAGCGCCAGCCTTCGTCAACACCACCATCCTGATCACACCGCCCGAGCTGCCGTCCCACTTGATGGCCTCTTGCAATGAGCTCTTGACAAACTTGATCCCCTCCGCTTCGGTCATGTCCTCCTTCCAGTTCGCATCGCAGAAGCCGTAGATGTATGTCGAGCCTGAGCCACCGATGGCATATGCCTGCTTGTGTAATGAGCCACCGAGAGGGATCGAGTAGACTTGGCCGCCGTGTCGTTGGTCCCATCCTGCAATGATGATGCCCGCACTGTCCTACTTGTCAGCATTGATTTCTCCCCTGCCACGCTCTGTTACGGCCATACCTCAGTGAGTCCTTGTTGTCGTAGCATAGCTCCTGGAACATCGCCGCCGCCGTCTGCGTCGTCGGAGGCTCGTTGTTCGTGATGCCGTACATGCCGAGATAGTACTGCACGATGTCTGCCACCGCCTGTGTATCCGCCGCCGAGCCTGATCTGCAACACCATATCGTATCATGCACTTGTGTGAGCTTGTCCGTGACTCTGTTTGCGATGTATGCGCCTGTCGTTGTTCTGCTGTCCGCTCCGAGTATCACGCCGTCTTTGAAGTTGATCGCCATGCTGGATTGTGGTTAGTCGTGCCCATGCTGCTTCGTGGACAATCGAGGACGGTTGGGTTGTCTGGCGTGTACATACATCGATGTGCCCAAGCTGCGCGATGTCAGTGTCTGTCATGCGCAATCACACTTGCTACAACTCACTTGACCTCGCCGCTCTTCAGGTGATTCATGTCGATGTGTATGCCATCTATAGTCCATCAGCATGCAGCCAGCTCTGGGCATCATTCAAGCATACCCTCTCCCAGCATGCCCGTTTGATGCGATAGACCGGGCATCGTCGAGATCTGATGTCAATGAGGGCTTCTCCGGTTTGCGAAGTAGATCGAGTCGGAGAGATACGGTCAGAAAATTGAAAAGCGTTTGATGTCAAGCACGGAAAGAATGAGGATAGTCAAGGGTGGTCGGGTATTGTGTGTTGGAGCTCTACAATCGCAGGCGACAAGTCGATCGCGTCCTTAGCTGGAGGCTTGGCGTCTGCTTCTTGCCTCATCGAGTTGGAATGGTGTCTGTCTTGCTTCACCACGACCTCAAAACTTCGCTCGCCTCAGTCTCCACAACTCCAGCCTGTGAAGGCGTGACTTGACCTGTGTGGTGTCTATGTAATTATCTACGTTTCTCACTACATCTATCATCTCCCCTCACCACTTCAATTGCCCAAGATGAGCACTCTTTGGGGATGGGTTCGATACCCGTTCTACACCATGTCTTCTATGATGGGGCTTGGAAGTGCTGCCTTGTACTACTACCAGAAGTATGGATCAGATCACGAAGAACCCTCAGCTCGCCATTGACACGACTTCAGCGAGATCATCTACCCTCGCAACATACCTGCCGGAGCCCGCACTGAAGTCCCACGACCTTCGCAATACGAAATGCCTAACAGCGAGGAGCTCTTACTTCCAACACCCGATGGCGAGACTCTGAGTGCTTTCCTAATGCGACCTGAGAACAAGTCACAAGCGGCACCAGTGACGATCTTAATGTTCCACGGCAATGCAGGTAACATAGGTCACCGTCTGCCAATCTCTCGGATTCTGGTCAACGGCTTGAACTGTACCGTATTAATGCTCGAGTATCGTGGCTACGGTCTGTCAACCGGTACACCGAACGAGAAAGGTCTGGTCATCGATGCTCAGACTGGACTCGACTACGTCAGGTCACGAGAAGACCTGCGACGGAACAGAATCGTCGTATACGGTCAAAGTATAGGCGGCGCTGTTGCGATCGATCTCGTCACGAAGAACCAAAGTGCTGGCGACATCAAGGGTCTAATTTTGGAGAACACGTTCCTTAGTATCGCGAAGATGATCCCTGCTGCACTGCCAGCGGCGAAGTGGCTGACGCCTTTCTGTCATGAGTATTGGCGCAGCGAATTACTGATGCCAAAGATCACCGAGATGCCAGTGCTGTTCCTCAGCGGTCTGCAAGACGAGATCGTGCCGTAAGTCGAAAGTACCGTGAACGACCACCAAACAAGAGCTGACTTTAACACAGGCCCGCGCACATGAAGCAGCTTTTCAAGCTCTGCCAGGCAAAGACAGTGGTATGGAAGGAGCTACCGTACGGCGACCATAACAGCACTGTCGGTGAGAAAGGCTACTTCGAGTATATCGATGCTTTCCTCGAGGAGCATGTGCTCGGCAAGCGGTGACAGCGACAGGGCGAGGGATGGAGGGCGGCTCGATTGTGAAGCGATGATACCCATGTTGCTCCTGTATATACTGCGCAGCCTGTAAATGATCTCTACGACTGCATGCTTCTATCTCATTGGCTCTCTTCGATCTCTATGTTGATCCCACGCATTCGGTACCTGCATGTTCCCCAGGTTCTGTGACGGCACTGCCGACATGTTGCATGGGGAAAATCGAACCACAAATGCGCGTCCAAATTAGTTGCGTACGGTCGCGTCTGGCGACATGAGCCCTACAAAGCCACCAAGAAGAGATCTCAATCGATAACACTTGCTAGTGCGACGGGCATAGCCCAAGCAAAAGAGGGAGAGAGCTTGCGAGCCACACAGGAATAATGAACGGCTCGACCACCAATGGCGCAGTCAAACCGAATGGTGTACGACATGCGACAAACGGAACACATGCGAGACAAAAGTCGAGGGAGTCTGCGGATGATACACACATAGACGCACCACAAGTCGCGAACACCTCAAAACGATTACCGATGCATGGCCGGAAAGAAAGCAATCCCCTTGCGCCGCCCTTCATAGTCTCCGCCCCCGGCAAAGTCATAGTCTTCGGCGAGCACGCAGTCGTCCACGGCAAGGCCGCGATCGCAGCTGCCATATCTCTCCGCTCCTATCTCCTCGTCACGACTCTCAGCAAGTCAAAGCGCACAGTGAGCCTAAAGTTCACAGACATAGGCCTAGACCATACTTGGAACATCCCAGACCTACCATGGAAGGCATTTCAGCACCCGACGAAGAAGAAGAAGTACTACGATATGGTCACAAGTCTGGACCCAGATCTAGTCGAGGCAATGCAACCGCACATCGCAAATGTGAGCCCAGACGCGAAGCCCGAGGCGCGGAAGATACACATCGCAGCCGCAAGCTCCTTCCTCTACCTCTTCCTTTCCCTCGGCTCCGAGCTCTCACCTCCATGTATCTACGCCATGCGCTCCGCGATCCCCATAGCCGCCGGCCTCGGCAGCAGCGCGAGTATAAGCGTCTGCATGTCCGCTGCGCTGCTCATCCAATGCCGAGCTCTCTCAGGCCCACACCCAGACCAGATCTCCCACGAGGCAGAAGAGCAACTTGAACGCATCAATCGCTGGGCGTTCGTGGGCGAAATGCTCATACACGGTACCCCGAGTGGAGTGGACAATACAGTCGCCACGCACGGTAGAGCAGTGCTCTTCCAACGGAAAGACTACAGCAAACCTCCCGCCGTGAAAATCCTGCGCGAGTTCCCTGAACTCCCGCTCCTACTTGTCAACACGCGCCAACCCAAATCCACTTCCGCCGAAGTCGCGAAGGTGGCCGCCCTGAAGCAGCGACATCCCACAGTCGCAGACGGCATTCTAGACAGCATAGACGCCATCACCCGCAGCGTACACGAGATCATCTCGGACGAGACGTTCGATCCACGGTCGGAAGAGAGTATAGCCCATCTCGGCGAGCTCTTCAGCATCAACCACGCACTTCTCACAGCTCTAGGAGTCTCGCATCCCAAACTCGAGCGGCTTCGATATCTAGTTGACGAAGCAGGAGTCGGCTGGACGAAACTCACCGGCGCCGGAGGAGGCGGGTGCGCAATCACTTTGCTCCGCCCTACGCCCTCTACTAATCACTCCACCTCATCGCAACTCAACGGCGAGGCCGCGCACGAGCCAGAAGACCCCATGCGGTTGCTTGAACAGAAACTTCAGGACGAAGGGTTCGAGCGATACGAGACGACGCTTGGTGGCGATGGTGTAGGCGTACTGTATCCGGCTATTGTTGATGATGTGGAAATCCATCAGGAGGAGTTTTTGACTGCTGAGGGGAGGCAGGGGATTGAGGAGTTGGTGGGTGCGGGGAGGGATGGGGAAGCATGGAAGTATTGGAGACCGTGATGTGGGAGTAATGGGCAGGGGTTGTAGGATCAAGCGTAGGGCGGTTTGTAATGTATGAGAGAATGGAGGGCAGCAATGCCATGATGCGGAACGTCGTCCTGCCATACACATGCTGCGCTCTTGCCGACGTTACAGCACGGCCTCCCTTGTTGACGGCCTGCTCCATATCTAGTACGCCCACGACTGTCCCATGTGGACGCCGCTGCCACGACCTGCGTTGGGCCGTACAACGAGCAGGAACCCGTTCGATGCAGCTTTCTGCCGGGCCCTTACTCATGATGCACGGCTTCACCCGACTCCAGCCATGACGTGAACTTAGCTTGTGTTCACGTACCGGATGCTGCATCTGCCTCGCCCTGATCGGGTTCCAGGGAGAGACACGTAGCGCAACGCATCATAGTGTTCGCACCACGGTAACCGTCCTGCCTCTCCGCTGCTCGAACGCTGCGATCGGTCGTGCCTCATGTTATCCTTTCACGCCTCCAGCATGTCCTTTCCCTTTCACTCCTCGAAAATCTCAATCCTCACAATCTCCGGCTCCAACGTCTCCAAATCCAGCACCACAACCTCCCCCAAATCCCGAAAACTCGGCACAGCAATAACCCTACACTGCTGCCCCAGCGGCCCCTCCACGACCGTGCTTTCGAACTTCGGCTGATTGCCCACAAAGAACACATGCGGACACTCCCTCAACACAAATGCATCACCGTCCGGAAAGGGATAGCACCACAATGTGTCTGGTGCCGTTGGGGCGACGAGTCGCCAGCGGAGCATAGCCTCCATCATCGCCAGCCGCTCCTCGCCAGCGACGTACTTGTAGATATCGTCTACCGGCTGGCCGCCGGTGCCAAGGAACCTCCAGCCATGCAAATCGAATGCATATGGGTTTGTGCCGCTGTCGAAGCTGCCTGGCTCGGCTGGCGAAGATTTCGGAGGTGACTGATAAGTCCGGGAGTGTGGAAACATGGCTTGATGGATTGGTTGCTGCGGGAGAGAGATAGATGTTGGATCGTCGGCGCCTGGGAGAAGAGTCACGGGGAGGGAAGGAAGGAGCGAGGAGAGGAAGAGGTCGAGGCGGTCGGTAGGCGCGGCGTTGTAGGCGGAGCTGTCGTAGCCGTATTTCTTTGCGTGAGGGGCTTTCTTCTGGCCGTTCGTTCCGACCTCGTCGCGGGGAGGGATGGGCGAGGCGTGAGCTAGGGAGTTGCCGGCGATGATGAGGCGGGAGATAGCCGAGACAGACTCTTGGTCTTCTGACCCAGCGGACTCGCCGAGAAGATACTCAAGCAGCAAGTCCAGCGTTAGCGTATCCCCTGCATCCCCCGAGATCCCCAACCCAGACACAATCGCAACCTTTCCCCCAGCCTCCCTCTGTCCCACCTTCTGCTTGCTAGCCGCCGCCCTCCCGTCCTCTTGTTCCCACCGTACAGGCTGCCTAGGCAAATCCGGCACCCTCAAATCCAGCGCCTCGAAATCCCCGTCCGCGTTCTCAGTCCCCAGAACCGCAACAATAGCGCCAGTGACCAACAACATGCTCTCCAACGCTCCACCAACCAACCTCAACCTCCCTGACTCATCCTCCAGCATCGTCTGATCCCCTCCAACACCCCCAGGAGTCAAGAACTTGACTCTTGGAGGCGGCGAAGCAATCCAGTGCTCCTTCCCTATATCGTCCAGAATATTTGGCTTCAGCGGCATTTCCATGTATATCGTGCCGATCACCCAGCAGAGCTCTCCCTGTCTTACATCCAGCGCGCGTTCGACTTTCCGCGCGGTCTCGGAGGCGATCTCGAAGTCTGACCAGGCTTCTGCTGCGAGGGCTTCGACTGAGGGTTTGAGCTGGGCGAGCCGCGCGAAGTACATGTCGGCGTATTGTTGCTGGTAGTGTCGGGCTTCGCCTTTGGGGAGGGTGAAGTCTGTTAGGGGGGAGTAGGAGGCGGATTTGCGGGTGAGGGAGGGGAAGGGTTCGGTGCTAGGGGGGGGTGGTGGTTAGTGGTGAGGCGGCAGGGGAAGGGGGATGGAACAGGCTTACGAGGGTCTGGAGAGGAGAGCATTGTCTCCTGCGCCGTTGGTGATCGCCATGTTGGCAGGTGTACTTATACAAATGGTTTACACCGACGAGATGGACTCAGTGGTGAGTGAGGTGAAGTCAGAACGCGTCGCGTGGGACGCGCCTAAATTGGCCAATGTACACATGTAGAAAGTCGGGTACCTAAACCCGCCTTCAATGTCATAATGAGCAACGCACTGAGGAACGCAAAGGGCATCCCCCCATATCTGAGTCCAGCGGAGGGAGTTGTGCTGCATGCGAGCCAACGCAACCGTCACGCTGTCTTGGGAGTGATGGAGGAGCGAAAGACTTCACACTGACCACAGCGATACACTTCTAATGTCTAGCAAGTACCCACCAAGAGCAAGACCGCGAGGTCACCTTCGAGATCTCTGTTAGCAACATCCTAGCGCCATCTCCTGCCAGCTGCGAGCTAGAGGATCCCAACACCATGAGCAAACACAGCGAATCATCGTCCCGATCACTACCTAATCCTCCATCTCATCATCGTCCTCATCGTCCTCGTCATTCTCGCTGTACCCTGGCCCAGTCCTATCCTCATCCTCTAACCCATTGCCTTCGCTATCGCCCTCCCACTCGACTCCGTCGAGGATCTCGTCCTTCCACGCCTCGCGGGACTGCCTAGTATATTTGCGGACATGCACGCGCACCTCGTCAGCATACTCAACTTGATCGTGGTGGTAGCCGAGCGTAGTGGAGGTCTTGATGGGATCTGACAGCTCAGCCTGGAACAGCAAACCGTCGAGCAGGCGCGACATGCTAGTGTCGCTCGTCCAGTTGCGATCGAGGATGGAGTGACAGATGCGGCCGTGCAGGTTGACGTTGACATGCTTAATGCGGGTGATGAAGCGTGCCTTCGGTGCAAAGGCGGGATAGCGCTCCTCGAAGTCAACATACAGCAGGAAGTTGCCTCCAGCGTATGGTGTGTCGTCCGGCCCAGACATGACAACCTTCCAGAAGCTAATGTCGCTTTCACTGACATACACGTCATAGGTGGTCGAGCTACCGTTAGACACGAGCTGCCTCATCTCGTTCAGCAGGCGATTAATTCTCATATTCGAGCGAGCTCCTGCAGCACCGGCAGCAGGTCTGCCAGGCAGCTGGGTCGCTGCAGACAGCGGGATGAAGCTGTCGTTGACGTTTGGGTGAGCTTTGCGCTCGGGGAAGCGAGTATCAGACACCTCCGTGTATGTTGTATTCCACATTCTGCGTCTGAACTGGCTGCCG
>KZ111164.1:151252-201165 GCA_002077045.2 Rachicladosporium sp. CCFEE 5018
AACAAGCTCCCGATCTCGCTCGCGAATGGATCAAGGGATGTCGTTGTGGAAGGTCCGCTCGATCAGATGACGGCACCCGACGCGCAGAACCGCACGTCAGTTGCCTGGATCATGGGCGATACCTCCAACATTCAGGAGTCCTTTGCCCTGAACATCGCCACATCACTGCTTACCGATGGCTATGGATCGCCGATGTACCGCGCACTGGTGGAATCTGGGCTTGGGTCTGACTTCTCCCCCAATACCGGCTATGACTCGCACATGGCGAAGGCTATCTTCGCTCTTGGCTTGAATGGCGTGACTGACGAGAACCTGCCCAAGGTGAAGGAGACGGTTTTCGCTACCATCAAGGAGTCAATAGCGAACGGTTTCGAGAAGCAGAAAGTGGATGGCATGCTGCATCAGCTGGAGCTGAGCCTGAAGCATAAGACCGCTAGGTTCGGCATTGGTCTCGTACAGAACGTGCAAGGGCAGTGGTTCACCGGCAAAGACCCTTTCGATGCGTTACAGTGGAATAGCATTGTCCAGAAGTTCAAGTCTGACTTCGCTAAGCCGCGATATCTAGAGGATCTGCTCGAAAAGTACCTCGTTTCTGATCGAACTCTCACATACATTATGCGGCCGTCCGCATCATATGCAGCGGACCTTGCCGCGGAGGAGCAGTCGCGATTGGCAACAAAGATCGACGCAGAGACAGCTCAGCATGGCAGTGCGGAAGCTGCTTACGAGCATCTCCGAAAGCAGGAGCTTGATCTGGTCGAGGAGCAGGATGCCGGCCGTTCGCAGTCGGTCGACTGCCTGCCAATGCTCAGTACTAAGGACATCTCACGAAAGCAGAAGGACATCGCAATCAGAGACAGCACAGTCGCTCACGCGAAAGTACAGTGGCATGAAGCTCCTACAAACGAGCTCACTTACTTCCGCGGTATCGCGAAGTTTGACGACCTGCCAGATGAGCTGCGTATGCTTGTGCCGCTGTTCTGTGATGCATTGATGCGCATAGGCACGCGCAATAAGTCGATGGAAGAGCTCGAAGATCTCATCAAGCTCAAGACTGGTGGTGTCAGCATCGGCTACCACGTCAGCGGCTCGCCTCACGACCTGCAAACTGCACACGAAGGACTCATGCTACGAGGCAGCGCTTTCGATCGGAACGTGCCCGCAATGTATGAGCTACTGCAGATCCTGCTATTGGAGACTGACTTCGATTCGCCAAAGGCACACAAGATGATCCGCGAGCTGCTGCAGTCCGGCGCCAGTGGAGCTGTCGATGCTGTGGCAGGAAGTGGGCATATGTACGCATCAATGTACGCGAATGCAGGGTTTGGGCCGAGCGGACGACTGGCTGAGCAGACTGGCGGGCTTACGCAGGTCAAGCTCATCGCTCAGCTCGCGTCTGCCGAGGAGAACGCCAATGCCATGACCTCACTAATCAAACAGCTCCAAGCCATCCAAGCGCTAGCATCTGGCAGCCTCAAGTCCAGCTTTCGCGTCGCCCTGACTTGCGGCTCCTCCGCCACGTCAGCAAACGAGTCCGCGCTCCAGTCATTTCTCACTTCGACATCCTCCACCGCCCTTCCCACGCCCACCCTATCGACATCCTCCGCCACCGCCTCATCAATCTCAACCTCTTCCAGAACACACTTTACCCTCCCATACCAAGTCTCCTACGCCGCGCTCGCCCTTCCCACAGCACCGTACACCTCCACGTCAACCCAAGCCGCGAACTCCATTCTCGCCGCCTTACTAACGCACAAGCATCTGCATCACGAGATCCGCGAGAAAGGCGGCGCTTACGGCGCTTTTGCTTCCTCCCGCCCACTCTCGGGAACATTCACGATGAGCTCCTACCGCGATCCGAATCCCGAGAACTCGCTGAAGATCATGACGGAGTCCGCAAAATGGGCTCTCGACCGCCAGTGGAGTAGGCAAGAGCTCGAGGAGGCTAAGCTTTCTGTCTTCCAAGGCATCGACGCGCCTGTGAGCGTTAGTGCAGAAGGTATGGTGCGGTTCGAGGCTGGGATTTCGAGGGCTATGGAGCAGGAGAGACGGGAGGCGTTGCTTGATGTGCAAGCGAGCGATGTGAGGAGCGCGGCTGAGGGGTTGGCGGGGAAGCTTGAGAGGGGTGAAGGGAGGATTGTAGTTTTGGGGCCGAAGAAGGGGTTTGTGAAGGGGGAGGAGGGGTGGAGGGTTGAGGATATGGCGAGGGAGTTGGGCGTTGGGGGTGCTGCTGCTGCGTAAAGAACGTAAGGAGGGGTGTATGATAGACCGCTTTGTGCTTCTACTCTGTACAATACATATGTATTTTCGACAGCACCTCCCTGGTTTCCCTTCCACCCTCGTTCCTATCCTACACCTCCCCTTCCCCTCTCCCGCACCTCTGCAATCTCACGCCACAAACTGCCCTTGCTCCCACCCCCGTCTCTTGACCCCCAACTCTACAGCCGCACTCCCCCAATCCTCCCCATGATTATGCCCCCCCTCCTTCAACCCCGCTCTCTCCAGCCCCTGCTCCTCAGTCAACAGCGTCAACAGCCCAAACACGACCGGACATCCCGTATCTAGCTGCACTTTCATGAGCCCATGCGAGACGGCGTCGGAGATGTACTCGAAATGCATCGTTGAGCCTTTGATGAGCGCGCCAATAGCAATCACCGCATCAAACGGCCCCGTCAGGCCCGTCGACTTCTCCTCCGTCACAGGCTTGACCTTTGCCAAACTCGTCAGATCCGTCACACTCCCTCCCAGCAAATCCCCCGCCTTCTCCCCCACAGCCGCCAACACTCCCCCGACCGAGCCGGCAGCATGTTGCGTCACACCCGCGCGAATCATTTGTTGGGCCGCGAAGGGGAGTTCGTAGCTGCCGGGCACGGATTGGATTTCGATGTTGTTGTTTTGGACGCCGGCGGCGTGGAGGGACTTTAATGTGCCAGCGAGGAGGGCGTCGATGAGGGTGGTGTTCCAGCGGGCGTGGATGATGCCTATCCGCAAAGGTTTGCCGTCGTAGCTTGGTGTTGCGCCGGGACCTTTGAGGGGAGTCGTGGTAGACATCGTGAAGGAGATGTGAGGATTGTGTGAGCTTTGTGTTTGCTCTATGTGGTGGACGAGTGAAGTCTTGGTAATATATGGACAGGAAGTCGAGGCTCACATGTCAGTCATTGAAGTGGGGTGAACTTTCGCGGGGCAGAAGTGATGGATGGGCTTTGACGCAGGTACATATGGTTGTGACGATAACTGAGAACATGTCGGCCTAACAGCGACGAAAGCATATGGGTATTGTTTGCGGTACTATCAAGTCCTCTGCGGCGCAAGCTTCCTCCCGATGTTCCCAAAGCATACCGAGCTCACGAATAGCACGCTTGCGATCCAAGTGGCTACGCCAATTGATTCCAGGCTGAAGACCCCGAGTACCAAGTCGCCATTGCCATACAGACTGCTCGTCCCGTTGCTTACTACACCATGTCGCCGCACGTGACCATTCAGGACTTCCTGGGGCGAGGGTGAAGGCACCAATGCTGGGTTGATGCCGAGCAGTATGCCGGTACCAGTCAATGCGACGATCGACGACAGGATGAAGCCTGGAGGTGATCGATCGATTAGGTACCACAGCGCCGGGTTAGCGAGTGCGAGTGTGAGTGACAGCTGGAGAGTTGACTGCCACGGCAGCTTGCGGATGGCGAACGCAATGCCAACGAAGGCACCGATCGAGCGAACGACGCTGTTCCACTCCACTGTAGCATGCTTGCCTCGTCTCCGTACTTCCTCGTCCTCGTCCGTGTCATCTATAGCCTCCTCGTTCTCGGCGTTCCAGAGGGCGTCGAAGTATGGCAATGCCTGGCCAAGGAGAACGCCTGCTGTGCCCCAGAACGCGAGGTAGTACCAACTCGATCGATCTAAGCCATCGACCTTGACAGGTGCGAGTTCCCGCTTATCATGCAGATGGCTGATCAGAAGACCATATAGCACGCCCACACCAAATAATGCCAACGTTCGTGCAACCAGTGGCAGCCAATATCCCTGCAGTCCCCGCGCTGGTCGTCGTAGCGTCGATCGCGGCGTGACCGTGCTTCGCCGTCGCTTCTGTATCGAATTTGGTCCACTGAACAGCAGCCTCTCTGAGACCTGTGTGATGGGTGATGCCTGTTCCGCTGGTGTTTCCGCTCCAGATCCCCAGGGTGTACTCGGTTCTTCGCGGTCTGCTGAAAAGCCCGTCGGGCTATATATGCCGAACAGTGTCGAGCTCGTGAGGTTCAGGATCGATTTCGTTCGTGAGGGAGTGGAAGCGCCATCTAATGATGCGGATGCCAACTGCGGTGGGGAGAAGTTTTGGTTCTCCATCGGGGGTGTTGCGGTGGGCGAATTGGGGGTGCTAGAGAGTTCGAACGGTCGCCGAGGGCGTGGCCGTAAGGAAGAGGCAAGGTCCTCGTCGCCAAGGGCGTTGTGGCTCATCACGGGAACAGGTCCGATCGGTTGCACTATATATCGATGAGTCGCGTGAGGACTGGAAGACCTCCTGGTCTGAGTGTCTGACCGGGAGGTAGGATGGAGTGTTGAGTAGTGGGTGGGATACGGTCGTGTCAATGCGGAAGTAGCTCCAGATGTATGGCAGTGCTGGAGAATGGTGGGAGGGGTGCAGCGACCCACAGAATCCTCAGCTGCCTTCGTCTGACATCGGGCTCATGTGAGCAGCAACATCTTCATGTGATCCTCGCTTAATATTCACTTGACATAAGTCGTAGTTCGCGCATGCACATATGCCATCTTTCATGTCCCTTCCAGCCGCGGTAGGTACTTCCCATCTTACCACGGCGGTGTCAATGTGAGCGCTGTGGAGGTCACGATGTGCCCGGAGAGACATCTGTCTGCAATGCTCCATACTCCCGGATCGAATGCAGAAATGTATTCTGGCACGTAAAGTGAGTTCTTCGGTCTCCGGATGCCGGAGGTCGGCCCGCTCTTTCCCTGCATGGGCGCATTGAACTTTCTGGGGAATTTATCGCACAGGCGTTCACAGTAGAGTTGTCTTGTAGACGTCTCTCCGAGGTGCTATATCGCATAACTTGCACTTTCCGACGCGGTCGATATGAGCTCAGCCAACGGAACAGCTCAGGTGAAAATCCAGCTGCAGACGAAGAATCCCGAGCTGCAGCTACCGCAAGAAATCGGACCCATTCTTGTACGGACAGGTGAGTAGGCGTAGTCTGCATAAGACATTAACGTCCCATATGTTGATTCTCTGCAGGGTTTAAAAGACTCCAACTATCGCAATTGGTTAACACTCTCCTGGAAAATGGAGAGAATCACATCCCACTCCAGTTCCTGATCAATGGGCAATATCTGAAGACGACGATCGACGACTTCCTTACGCAGAATGGAATCAGCGCCGAGACGACCCTTTCTGTGGAATATGTGAAGGCTTTGATCCCGCCTCAAACGATCGCGAGCTACGAACACGATGACTGGGTATCGTCCGTTGATGTTTTGTCGTCACCGCAGCAGAGCCGCATTCTGTCTGGCTCCTTCGACGGTCTTATCAGGGTGTGGGGCATGAGCTCTGATCTCCTTGCGACAGGAACTGGCCACAGCTCCGCAGTCAAGTCAGCCAAGTTCATCTCGCCAACACAGGGGGTGTCGTCCAGTGGAGATCGCACATTACGGCTTTGGAAGTATGAAGACTCAGACGTTGGAACAGCCTCCCTCACCCCAACGCTCGAGCTATATGGTCACAACGCATCAGTAGACAGCGTGGCCGTCCACGCACCCTCCTCACGCATGCTCTCGGCCTCTGCAGATCACACAGTCGGCATCTGGTCGACAAGAAAGTCCGATGCTCCAGCGGCTCAAGAAGAACTGATCCCAGTCTCTAACAAACGCCGCAAGATCACCCCCACCGCAAAGCCTACAGCTACCCGCGGACCTCTGAGTCTAATGTCAGGACACGCTTCTCAAGTCGCAGAAGTCTGCTTCGATGAGACAGATGCCACAGTAGCCTACAGTGTCTCCTGGGATCACACATTGAAGACCTGGGATCTCGCAACGTCGAAATGCATCGATACACGTACAACACCCCAATCATTATGGAGCGTATGCCATCTACCAGAGAAGTCACTGGTAGCAGCCGGCACAGCATTAAAGCACATTACATTGATCGATCCGCGTGTATCGGCTCAAACTGTCTCGGCAATGACGTTACGCGGCCACACAAACGCTATTGTATCAATGGCACGAGATCCGAATTCTTCTCACCAAGTACTCTCAGGCTCCTATGATGGTACATGCCGCATCTGGGACCTCAGGTCAGTCCGCAACGATGCTAGCGAGAGGATTGGAGAGAGCGTCTTCATAATCGAGAGGGATGCAGTGAGACAGGCCAAGAAACTGGGTACGAGGTTTGACGGAGGAGTCAAGGTCTTCGGGGTTGCGTGGGACGCTGAAGTCGGTATGGTCTCTGGAGCCGAGGACAAGAAGGTGCAGATTGACAGGCAGTCATAGCTGCGCTTCTCACGAAGTCTGTAACATTTGGTAGCAGTAACATAATGACAGCTGCGGCAGTAATCTGCTCGTCCAATATGTCTATGAGAGACTGACTTCGGAAATGAGTGCAAACGACTCGCGTCGGTCACTCGACAGCAGAGCAAGGTACACTCGCTGGATTGAGCGGCCTCCCAGGAGTATAGTCGCATATGGACATGTTCGGAGAGAGCGGGTGTAGAGGAGGTTGTCTACCGTCGGGTACAAAATCACACTTCGCAGCGAGCCTGGAAGCACATATTGGTCCGTGCCCAAAGGTCGGATGCGTTTTACCTTGGTGATCACTATCCCCTTCACCTCGACATACACCAACAAAGCTGTGTCTTGCACAGATCCAGGCTCTCACGGTCAAACGGTCTCGCTCAAATGCCCAGGAGCACGTAAGGCTTCTCGCCACGTGATGTAAGTGAACAATACGAAGGCACAGGAATGCCCCACTTCACCTGTACCTAACCTACTCTTCCTTCAAAACCCACCTGTCCAAGTCTTCAAAACCACCTACTTCTTACATTCTATCGCAAAAGTTCACAACCGCAACCATGGGCAAATATTCCTCCTCCCCCTCCTGGTCCGACATAACCCCTCTCCCGCTCGACGAAGGCGGCCCAAACCCCCTCGCAGCCATAGCCTACACAGACGAATACTGCGAAGCAATGTCCTATCTCCGCGCCATAATGGCCGCAACAGAGCACTCCGAGCGCGTGCTAGATCTCACCGAAGACATCATAGACATGAACGCCGCGCACTACACCGTCTGGCTCTACCGCGCCGCTACCTTGTTCACGCTGGGAAGTGATTTGAGGGAGGAGTTGGAGTGGGTGAACGACATGGCGCAGACGCACCAGAAGAATTACCAGATTTGGAATCATCGGAATATGGTTGTGGACCGGCTCGGGTCCGCGGGGGGTGAAGCGGCGTTCGTGGAGGTTATGCTAGGTCTGGATGCGAAGAATTATCACGTGTGGAGTTATCGGCAGTGGCTTGTTAAGCGGTTTGGGTTGTGGGAGGAAGGGGAGATGGAGTTTGTGGAGCGGATGCTGGAGCGCGATGTGAGGAATAATAGTGCGTGGAACCATCGGTGGTTTATTGTTAATGGGCGGGAGGCGGAGGGGGTGAAGGGCGTTACGGATGCAGCAGTGAGGGAGATTGAGGTGGACTTTGCGGAGAAGGCGCTTGAGCGAGCGCCGCAGAACCCGAGTCCGTGGAATTATTTGAGGGGGATCATGAGGGCTGCTGGGCTGCCATTGGGCGGGCTGAAGGGGACTGTGGTGAAGTATGCGGACTTGTCGAAGCCGGATGCTGTGAGGTCTAGTCATGCGCTGGATCTGCTTGCGGATGTTCTGGCTGAAGAGGAGAGCTCGAAGCAGGAGGCTGTACTGGCGCTGGATCTGCTCGCGGAGAAGTACGATCCGGTTCGGAAGAATTACTGGGAGTATCGCAAGGGATTGCTGGGCGAAGTCGCGGCGGCATGATCATGATTCACGAAAACATGACTGAGATGTAATGGAAGGCGCAGCGGAAGACAAGGAGATACCCAAAATCATTGAATGACCTGTTACAAGGAAGCCTCCTGGTCTATGAAGTCTACATTTGTGACCGAACTTGATTCGTTTACCCTCGTACGCATTACGCACCATTCGGCGCAGTCTTGCCGCTCGGCACAACACCATTGACAACCCCTTCATCATTCAGATGACCGTGCTCCAGTCGCCAGTTGGCAAGCATCTCCGTGTTGACGTTCGAGCCGCCACACACAACGATGACCACTGTCTCGTCCTTGTGTACTGCTCGACCAAGCGCCTTCTCCAGTCTCCCGCCATAGCACAGCGCCAGATTGACGCCACACGCCAGCTCGACAAGCATCCTCTCGTCGTCCGCAAAGCGCCAACACCCCATCGCAGCCTCTGCGTCACTCAGCACAGCACTCACCACCCGTCCACTCGCCTCGCCATCCCTGGCAATCTCGTAGGCGCGATCCGCCACCCTCACGGCGCCAAGCGAAGTCGCCTGTGAAGTGATACCTGACAACGTAGTCAACTCCCCAGCCCTGAGACTGACATTCAACGCATCCGCGCCCTTAGTCTCCATAGCCAAAATCTGCGTGTCTTTCCACCCGACCTCTTCAACGCCTTGTGCAATCCCGATGAACAGCCCGCCGCCTCCAGCCGAGCAGGCAATAACGCTCGGCTCTTCGCCGCCCAGCTGCCGTTCGATTTCGCCGACCATGTATTGATGCCCAGCCCAGACGTCCTCGTGGTCGAAGGGCGGGACATACACTGCCTCCTCTCCGCGGTCTTCAGCCCGGCGCATGACAGTCTCCCGCATATACAAGTCTGCTTCCTTCCAGCTCCTTCCCTCTTGTATGACCTCACTAGCCCCCGCAGCCTCGATCTTAGCAATCATCATAGCCTTCGTGCTAAGCGGTACGACAACCGTGCTCGGCCTTCCTAGAGTCTTCGCAGCGTGCACACACGCCAACCCGGCATTCCCGCCAGAGGAAGAGTAGAAATGCACATTTTGCGGGTTTGCGGAGCGAGCGAGCGAAAGGGAGCAGAGATGGCCTATGCCACGGGATTTGAAGGAGCCGGAGGGTTGGAGGAGCTCGAGTTTGAGGAGGATTCTGCTTCTACGGTTTAGTGATCTGGTTCTGTTTGATGAGGTGGAGGGAGGCGGAGGGGAGGGGAGTCGTACCACCCGGCTGCTTTGGAAAGGTTGGCGGATTCGATGAGGGGGGTTTCGCGCCAGGTTTTGGCGGAGGCGGACATCTTGGGCTTGGTGTGGCCGTTTGTGTGTCCGTTTGTGTGGCCGTTGGTGTGACCGTTGGTGTGGCCGTTAGTGACCGGAAGGGAGGTGGGTGCGTCGATAGCCATTGCGGGCGATTAGTGACGGTGGAGACGGAGATTGGAAGGATGCGAGTGATAGACAGAGATGGAATCGTAGGGACCTACCTCACGCGCTACAAGGGAGTGACCTGCGCCCTATATGTAGACCACACTTGGCCCGTTGAGCAGAGTCATTTTCTGTCCTGTTGCGGTGGGAAGACGCGATACGTGTTGAACCTTGATAGCAGGGTACGTCGTATCTCAACTCCGCGATACCCGATCGTCACCTCTGCCATTGGCTATCTCGACATCTATAGGGTAAGATTGCTATTTTATAGGGTAAGCGGGGACATGTTCTATGGTAATGGGCACTGCGTGTACCAAGGCGCAATCGTGATCTTCTTGCGGAGCGAGGAAGCCGACGCTAGCCGCGAAGGGCAGCGAGGTCGACAAGAGGAACTCCTTCAGAAGACCGAGTGGAATACGAGTCTCTCAATAAGCTACCAAAGAACTGTGTTGAAGCAAGTATACATTGGTCTATCTTGCTCACGCCATGCCACTGGGTATACGCTGTCGATAAGAAGGAAGCCATGCCCAAATCCGGTCGCTTTGCCCGGAGCTCTGCTCCAGCAACCCCGTCCATGCTCCTCAGTACCATGCCGCGCAATACCTATCTCTCTATCCATGCCCATCTCGCTCTTGGCTCTCCCTCCTAGCCCTCATGCCTTCATCTTCGAGTTGAAGTAGTCACGAGGAGCTGCATCTGCAGAGATCTTGGTGAGCCTGCCCAACACAGACAGCAGACCAGTAGTCCCCTGCGTGAGTGTCGACGTAGCCTCTGTATTGCGCTTGCCGACAGAGACAGTGTAGACGTTCTCCACCTCACCACTCTTGCCCAGTTCGTTCGCCCAGCGGAAGACGACTTCGTCCTCGCGATCATCGCCGGCAATGAACAGGAAGTCGGTAGGCTGCTTTCCATCCTCCACGCCAATATCGTGCTGCGCTCTCAGCTCATCGAGGATATGAGTCGCAGCCGAGCGCTTGCTCCAGTCGAGCGATTCGATCAGGACAGCTTGTCGGATGGGTACGACACGGACGCGCATGCTGTTGCACGCGTCGTTGATGTGGTCGCTGCATTCTCCTCCCATGCGCGTAGCAGCATCTTGGTCAGTAGCCTTGTCGAAGCGGAAGATCAGTGAGCAGTTGCGCTCCTCGATGTAGCTACCTTCGAGCCGCTCGAGGTAGTACTGCAAGATCCCTTTCACAGCAGTCTTCCACTCCTCTGTTGCCTTCATGTCAGGGAAGCCAGTCCAGTCGCGTCTAACACCGCGGGAAGTCGACCTCTGCAACCCGGGCGAGTCAGGTGCAGGGCTCTCGCTACCGAAGGAGCTTACGAAGCAGCCATTCTCTGCGATCAGGCCAAAACCCTTGACGGTCCGGAAGTCACTCTCGAGATCGCTGGGCTTGCGACCGGACATTACGTAGACAGTGTTCTTTGAATCGCTGATCAACTCGTTGAGGGAGTCGAGCACGCGCTGTGGTGACGAAAGTGGAAGTCCGGCGGGCGTCCTGTGGGGTGCCAGCGTGCCCTCGTAGTCAAGGAAGAAGACACGACGCTTGGCAGTCCTGTACTTATCGCACACCTGCTGGACTGGCAGGCGAGGGACTGAGGCAGCATCGCGAGCGCCATGCTCTGTGTGCACCTTTTCGAGGGACTGGGCAAGTTGTTTGAACCAGAGTCCGCCGGTGTGTGATTGAACAACGTCGTGCAGATGGCTCCAGCGTCTCGCCTTCTCATCGACACCCATCTCGAGAGCCTGTTTGATCGCTTTTGCCATTCCGCTAAAGTCCCAAGGGTTGACGGAGAGATGGCTCTTGCCGAACAGAACTGCGCTCCCAGTGAATTCACTAAGTATGAGTGGTCCCCACTTCTTGTGACTGAGCGTACCGTCTTGGCAGATCACGTACTCGTGGCATGTGAGGTTCATGCCGTCACGCAGTGATGTGATCATCAGGATATCGGCGACTGTGCATAACGCAATGAATTCTGCGTACGGGATGTCTTGTTGTAAGAACTTGAGTGGCGAGCCGTGCTCCAGCGACGAGTGGACCGAATCGATTCGGGTGACGATGTTGGTGACGGTCGACAGCAGCTCTGCTGACTCACTTGTAGAGGTGGCGACTTGGATGAGTACGACTTTTGAGGCCCACTCAGGATGTCTATTGAGGAAGAGCTCAAATGCAAGCAGCTTCTGGCGGACGCCTCGGATGTGGTCAAGTTTGTCACGGGCGACGATCAGCTTCTTGCCCTTGTACTGTCTCGCAAGTAGATCGATCTTGTCCTGGACTTCAGCTGTCTCACGGATTGCTTGTGTAGAGGCCAGATTGATGCCGATCGGGCAGCTCGTCACATTGACGAAGCGAGACTCCATCTGCACTCCCTCTGCCACCGTCTCCACAGTGAGCAGACGGCTGCAGGTCTGCAAGAAGTGCTGTGCGTACTCGTCGGTCTGGAAAGCGATGAGGTCTGCACCCAGCATGCCATTGAGCAGGTCCTCGCGCATAGCCAGACAGCGAAAGACCTCGGAAGACGGGAAGGCAGTGTGCAGAAAGAACCCGATCTGAGCGTCCGGACACTTCTCCCGCACCATCCTGGGAACCAGCAGGAGGTGGTAGTCATGTACCCAGATGATGTCGTCCTTCTTGTAGGACCCGATGATGTTGTCAGCGAAGGCTTGATTGACGCTCTTGTAGAAGCCGTAGCTGTGGTCGAGAAAGGCCTTGCTCTTCGGGTGATCGGGCACCTGGTAGTTGAAGATAGGCCACAAGATTGTCTTGCAGTAGTGAACGTAATGGCCGTCTAGATCCTTGTCCTTGACAAATACTGTCGAAGACTGCCACTCGTGGAGAAGCGCGTCGCTGATGTCGTCCTTCATGGCCGCAGGGATGGAGTCCGTTGGAAAGCCGATGGTCCCGACCCAAGTCACATCAAAGTCGCCGGTGTCCTTGGCATCTCGAATGTCGTTAGTCAATCCGCCATTACCGTGGACACCAGTGACTACGGTCCAGGTCTTGTCTTCGTAGGCACGGTCGTGGCTACCCGCGCGACTTGACTTCGATTTGGGTGAGACTCTGCGAGATCGCTGGTGCGAATCTTTGCGCTGACGCTGTAGATCCTCATGCGCCTTGGCGAAGTCTAGGATCGAACCAGATGGCATCAAGCCAGCCCTGGATTGCGGCTGGTTGAAGACAGCCTGCTTGCCCCAGTCTGGGAGGTGCGCATCGTTGCGCACGAGGGAGTGAGGGTCGCCGGGCTTCGCGAAGTGGAGTGCGGCAGAAAGTGGACCAAATTGTGGGAACGCATCGTCTACTTCCGTACCACCTGGGGTGCGAGGCGGCGTTGGATCGAGTAGGCTCGTGGTGCTGTGTCGAGTGGCGATGCTGACAGCAGATGCTCTGCGACTGTGTGTTCGCGGTGTCGGACTCGGAGGACGAGAGTCTTGCTCCTTGTCCTCGAAGTTGACGGTGTATGGGAGGAACAGAGACACCACGTGGGTGGTAGCCATGGTCGAGGAGAACGTGGCCAATCGAGGTTGATGCAGGCGATCGAAGCTGGCGTTGGTGTCGGATTGTGTTGTATAATTAAGGGAAAAGTGTCGGAGGACGAGGAAAGCAGCTCATGACTTCCTTTGTGTTGTTACGGGGCGCACGTGCCGTCCATGCTGTTTTATAGTTAGTGAAGGAAGGCGCCTCTGCTTGCTATGTGCTTGCTTCATATCTTCACAATTCATGTGCCCAGTGCGACACGTGGCGACCACAAAGCAATTCAAGCCCCGTTGATTTCTATACCACTACGCCTTGAAGAGCCGTAGGCGAAGAACCATGGGCGCTGCTACAATGTTCAAGCTGGGATATGTGTTGATCCTAGGAAGTTGGAAGGAACACGCAGCATATCCCGTGTGCACTCGCTACGCCGACCCTCCTACCTTGCATGGGCCTTTCATGAGCGCATAACTGACGCTGCAACAGCAAATAGATCTACGACTAGCAAGAATACACATAGCATCATATGTGCGTAGACAAGACAAGACCACGTTCCCGAACCACAACGTCACCAAGGCTTCGGCATCCAGAATTAAGGTTGCTGTCAAGGAACCGCGTGTTCATCGGCCCGGATTGCACTTGCACGTGCCGAGTAAGATTCACGTGGGCCGGAAACACACTCGCACAAGACACAGTAGAGATAGCGATCGAAGGAAGTGAAGTAGCGCACCAAATATCGTCCATTATCCCCACTACGCCATTCCCTCATACCCTCTTGACGCATCTACGGCCTCAATGTACTCTATCAATGTCTCTAGTCCATCGCACTGTCATGAGTTCGAGCCTTCCCCAGAAGAAAGCATGCTGCCAGCAAACTGAACGCTCCACAAAACACAAGCAGCAGCAGTAAGAAAGGTAAAGCAATTCCAGGTCGGTGTCCCGTGGGTGCGGGCAAAGACAGGGAAGTCTATCTGGTATGTTTGAAGTGGTGAGGTGGGTGGTGTCTCGTCGATCGCAGGTCGTGTAATGACCATACTCGATCGCATGGTGTGTTCATCATGCTGTCCGCTAGAGCTGACGTCGCTTCGTCGCTCAGACGTGACGGAGTCGTGGTATCCATGTTCATTCGGCCGGTCTGATCGTGACTGTACTGTCCTCCGAGCTAGCGCTCAAAGAACGATCATTCATAGCGTCCAGTGACTTCTGCGCAACGATCTCACGTGCGTAAAACTCCACCAGCATTGTGCCGTAAGCGTCGATCTCTTCGACCGGCACGGAAAGGCGGAAGTCGTTGAGTAGTAGGAACTGCAACTCCAGATGGTTCAGCTCGTTCAATGGCAGACCGCCGACCTGTAAAAACCATGTCAGCATGTGCGCAGCATTGTGAGAAAAGTGGACTAGGCAGGACTCACTTTCGCATATCTCGAGTTCGTGTAGAAGATATCCGAGAAGAACTTGCTCGCGCACGTAACACCCGCAATCACCAATCGATGGATGTTGAAACTATCAACAACAAAGAAGTGCGACAGGTTGTACGGGTCGGTCAGAGGCGACATCGAAGCATCAGGCGGCGAATCCGGCTGCTGTGGACGGCTGTGAGGAGTACCAGGCACGTCTCGCTGCACTGCTCGTTCCAACGAGCCCGATGCTGGCGGTGTGGCAGTCTGCGTGCCCTCCTGAGCTGCAGCTGGAACGACGCCTTCCATTGGCTCTGAGACGGAGGGGAGAAAGTCACTGGAGCCTTGTGGAGTGCGCTGTTTTCTCGACTCCTCTGCGTTAGCATCACGCAGACTCTGCATTGGTCCCGCATTGACGCGCTCAGTCATGCGGTCGAAGTAGACCAGCAGACTCAGGAACACCTCGTAGCTTGTCGGACAGTACTTATTGATCCGACTCAGATAGCTCAAGATCGTAATACTCGGCACGTTCTTCCCATGGAAGGCCAGCACGCTGGTAGTCTGCGGGTCGAGATGCGACATGTTGCTCGGTATGGTGGGCTGGCCGTGTAAATGCTCGTGTTGGCGGTCGTTCGTGGAAGTGATCTTCGTCAAGAGTCCCGCTACCATTTCAATGATGTGCTCTACTTTCATGCCGCTGATCTCATACTGTGGACTCTCGTCTGCTGTGCCGCCTCGCGAGCGCGAGCGGCTGCGACTGCGGATCTCTGAGAAGGATCCTGCATCATCGCTCGCGAAGCTCTGGATGTGCTCTAGATCCCGCACCTTGATCTTCTTTCTCGTCGGCCGTGGCACATCCGCATCTTTCGCAGGTCCAGGTGGTGGTGCATTTGTCGGCACCTCTGCATTTCCTCCCAGCTCAGGCTCCGCAGGCTGTCGTGGCGTATCCCTACTCTGTGACTGCCTCTGTGCCGACGTAGCTCTGGCATCCCCTTTAGGAGCATTGCGCGTGGCTGAAGCGCTCGTCGCTCTGTGTGACATCGACGGCGGCTGCGCGCCCTTTGAAGGCGTCCGACTCCGTTTCGAAGGAGGCGGGCTTGTGGATGTGTTGCTCTCACGCGGGCGGTGCGGCGTCGCGTCCCGATATGAAGGGTGAGCGTGGCTCGGGGACTGCCCAAACAAGTTGTTCACCGCGTCGAGGACCACCGATCCCATAGTAGCTCATTGGAAGGTGCTGACGGAGAGACTGCCTGATGTTGAGATGATGGTTAGTCTACGGGGGTTGATAAGTTGATCGCAAGGATCTGAGTAAGCAGCGCAAGCAATGAAGACCCAGGTATTCGTCCTAGATGCTGGTGTTGTAGGCGCAGGCTGTCCCAGGAACGTTTGGTGAACACGGGCTGTGTCGGACGTATCCTGGAGTTTGGTGGGGTGGACTCGTACCAGAAGAAAGCGCGTCCAGAGTTCAAGATGACCCTAGCATCATGCTATCCGGACGACAAGCAAGCGAAATCCGATTTCGGTCCACCTGCGTATACGATATAGTCGCGAGTTGTTGTCACAGCCAGTCAAAAGCGGTGAAGTTCCGATGATCAACCAGGCGCATCTCTCCTCGAAGCTGCAGTAGTCTGCGCCAACCCGCTGAACCAGGCCAGTATAACATAAGCAAAGACACGACGGTGGACTTACTGGGCACATGCTATGATAGTATAGCATTCAGTCTCCCTTCAGTTCACGCGACACAGTCAAACACAGGGTAAGATAATGTTCTAGATTGCAAGGCGCAATGTTGAGCCAGAATCGGGGGATGTCATCATGCTTTACTAGCGCCATGGCAGTGAACCGGGTTGGCTGGTGCTTTCATAAATCTGCCTTATTGTAACGGCACGCTACGCCAGCTACGCGTGTATTCTGAGCACGGTGCAATATCAGCCCAGATCGTGTCCTTGCCTTGCATTGCTTCCGCGACACCTTGGTCGCTGCCTGCTGATGCCTGCCTGTCGTGGTACAGCAACGGCGTAAGACGTCACTCAACACAGTGACCACTGCCTCACGGCTTACCCGTGCCTGGACCCTCGTAATTCCTGTCCGGCAAATACAGATGCCGCACAGCACCAGCCTTCGTCAACACCACCATCCTGATCACACCACCCGAGCTGCCGTCCCACTTAATAGCTTCTTGCAGCGAGCTCTTAACGAACTTGATTCCCTCGGCCTCGGTCATGTCCTCCTTCCAGTTCGCATCGCAGAAGCCGTAGATGTATGTCGAGCCTGAGCCGCCGATGGCGTATGCCTGCTTGTGTAATGAACCGCCGAGGGGGATCGAGTATACTTGGCCGCCATGTCGTTGGTCCCAGCCTGCGATGATAATGCCCGCACTGCGCTCGCTGTCAGTCACTGGTGCAACCACTTCGCCGTATATGCTGCTCCTACCTCAGTGAGTCCTTGTTGTCATAGCACAACTCCTGAAACATTGCTGCTGCCGTTTGCGTGGTTGGAGGCTCATCGTTCGTGATGCCGTACATGCCCAGATAGTACTGCACGATGTCTGCTACCGCCTGTGTGTCCGCTGCCGAGCCTGATCTGCAACACCATATCGTGTCGTGCACCTGTGTGAGCTTGTCCGTAACTCTGTTTGCAATGTATGCGCCTGTGGTCGTTCTGCTGTCTGCGCCGAGTATGACGCCGTCTTTGAAGTTGATCGCCATGCTTGGGTACTGTCAGTATTTGGCTTGCTCGCTCTGCAGGACCCGTGTTCGATCGTACGTACATCGATGTGCCTAAGCTATGAGAGAGTCAGCATGTGATGCATCAGAGAGTTTATGGATGTAACGCACTTGACCTCGCCGCTCTTCAAGTGGTTCATGTCGATGTGTATGCCATCTATGCCACATCAGTACTCAGCCGGACCTGCGGATCAGTCGAACATACCCTCCCCCAGCATGCCCGTTTGATGCGATAGACCGGGCATTGTGGAGATCGAATGTGGAGTGATGGGTTGTCCGAGTTGCGGATCAGACTGAGTCGAGGAAGAGAGTCGACGCCGGGGAGGAGTTGTATGGAAAATGATCGAAAGGTGAGGCAGGTGAAGGTGCTCAGTACATGGATCTAGGTGTTGGAGCTCTCACAGTTGCAGGCGACAATGATCGCGTCCTTAGCTGGAGGCCCAAGCTCTGAAGCTTGGCGTTTACCGTACTTCTTGCCTCTTTGAGTCGCAATGTTGACTTTCCCGCTTCACCACGACCTCGAAACTTTGCTCGCTCCATCCTACTCCTCTCAAGTCTGTAAAGGCGTGATATGGCCTGTATAACATTTATGTAGTTGTCTGCTATTATCTCTGTACTCGCCCATCACTCTCATCCTTCTAGTCGTCCGAGATGAGCGCTCTCTGGGGATGGGTCCGGTACCCATTCTACACCATGTCTTCTATGATGGGACTCGGTAGCGCTGCGTTGTACTACTACCAGAAGTATGGACTCGATTGCGAAGATTTCCTAGATTGCCGTTGACACGACTTCAGCGAGATCATCTACCCTCGCAACATACCAGCCGGAGCCCGCACTGAAGTCCCACGACCTTCGCAATACGAAATGCCCAACAGCGAGGAGCTTTTACTTCCAACGCCCGATGGCGAGACTCTGAGCGCTTTCCTAATGCGACCTGAGAACAAGTCACAAGCAGCACCAGTGACGATCCTGACGTTCCACGGTAATGCAGGTAACATCGGTCACCGGCTGCCAATCTCCCGGATACTGGTCAACGGCCTCAACTGTACCGTATTGATGCTCGAGTATCGCGGCTACGGTCTGTCAACTGGTACACCGAACGAGAAAGGTCTGGTGATCGATGCTCAGACTGGACTCGACTACATCCGCTCAAGGGAAGATTTACGACGAAACAGGATCGTCATATACGGTCAAAGCATAGGCGGCGCCGTTGCGATCGATCTCGTGGCGAAGAATCAAAGTGCCGGCGACATCAAAGGGCTCATCCTGGAGAACACGTTCCTTAGTATAGCGAAGATGATCCCTGCTGCACTGCCAGCGGCGAAGTGGCTGACGCCATTTTGTCATGAGTACTGGAGAAGTGAGCTTTTGATGCCCAAGATCACCGAGATGCCAGTGCTGTTCCTCAGTGGTCTGCAGGACGAGATCGTGCCGTGAGTCGAGAGCGCCGTGAAAGTCCGCCAAACAAGAGCTGACTTGTACACAGGCCCGCGCACATGAAGCAGCTCTTCAAGCTCTGCCAGGCAAAGACAGTGGTGTGGAAGGAGCTACCGTACGGCGACCATAACAGCACTGTCGGTGAGAAAGGGTACTTCGAGTACATCGATGCTTTCCTCGAGGAGCATGTGCTCGGCAAACGGTGACAGCGACAGGGCGAGGGATGGAGGGCGGCTCGATTGTGAAGCGATGATACCCATGTTACTCCTGTATATACTGTGCAGCCTGTAAATGATCTCTACGACTGCATGCTTCTATATCATTGGCTCTCTTCGATCTCTGTATTGATCCCACGCATTCGGTACCTGCATGTTCCCCAGATTCTGTGACGCCACTGCCGACATGCTGCATGGGGAAAATCGAACCACAAATGCGCGTCCGGATAACTTTGATACGATCGCGTCTGGCGACATGAGCCCTACAAAGCCAGTGAGAAGGAGTCCCAATCAATAACAATTGATAATGCGACTGGATTGAATTCAAGCAAAAGACGAAGAGAGCTCGCGAGCCACACATCAACAATGAACGGCTCGGCCACCAACGGCACGACCAAACCGAATGGCGAACGACACGCAACGAATGGCACACACGCGAGGCCGAAGTCGAGGGAGTCCGAAAATGAAACACACAAAGGTGCACCTGCAGTCGCGAACACCTTAAGGCGAATACCAATGCATGGCCGCAAAGAAAGCAATCCCCTTGCGCCGCCCTTCATAGTCTCCGCACCAGGCAAAGTCATAGTCTTCGGCGAGCACGCAGTCGTCCACGGCAAAGCCGCAATCGCAGCAGCGATATCACTCCGCTCCTACCTGCTCGTCACAACCCTCAGCAAGTCAAAGCGCACAGTGAGCCTGAAGTTCACGGACATAGGCTTAGACCATACCTGGAATATCCCCGATCTGCCATGGAAAGCTTTCCAGCATCCGACGAAGAAGAAGAAGTACTACGATATGGTCACGAGTCTTGATCCGGATCTCGTCGAGGCAATGCAAGCGCACATCGCGAACGTGAGCCCAGACGCAAAACCCGAGGCGCGGAAGATTCACATAGCAGCCGCGAGCTCATTTCTCTACCTCTTCCTGTCCCTCGGCTCCGAACTCTCGCCTCCATGTATCTACGCCATGCGCTCCGCGATCCCCATAGCAGCCGGCCTCGGCAGCAGCGCGAGTATAAGCGTCTGCATGTCCGCTGCGCTGCTCATCCAATGCCGCGCTCTTTCTGGCCCACATCCAGATCAGATCTCACACGAAGCAGAAGAGCAGCTCGAGCGTATCAATCGCTGGGCGTTCGTCGGCGAGATGCTGATCCACGGCACGCCGAGCGGAGTGGACAATACAGTCGCCACGCATGGCAGAGCAGTGCTCTTCCAACGGAAAGACTACTCCAAACCCCCTGCCGTTCAAATCCTCCGCGAGTTCCCCGAACTCCCCCTCCTGCTCGTCAACACCCGGCAACCAAAATCCACCTCCGCTGAAGTCGCCAAAGTCGCCGCCCTCAAACAACGGCATCCTGCAGTCGCAGACGGCATTTTAGACAGCATAGATGCCATCACCCGCAGTGTCCACGAAATAATCTCAGACGAGACGTTCGACCCCAAGTCAGAGGAGAGTATAGCGCATCTCGGCGAGCTTTTCAGCATCAACCACGCCCTTCTCACGGCTCTAGGGGTCTCGCATCCGAAACTCGAACGCCTCCGCTATCTGGTCGATGAAGCAGGCGTAGGCTGGACGAAATTGACCGGCGCAGGGGGCGGTGGGTGTGCCATCACTTTACTCCGCCCCACGCCCTCTACCAATCACTCCACCTCATCGCAACTCAACGGCGAAGCCGCCCACGAGCCTGAAGACCCCATGCGTCTGCTGGAGCAAAAGCTACAAGACGAAGGGTTCGAGCGGTATGAGACCACCCTTGGGGGCGATGGGGTAGGGGTCTTGTACCCGGCTATTGTGGATGATGTGGAGATTCATCAAGAGGAGTTCTTGACTGCTGAGGGGAGGCAGGGGATCGAGGAGTTGGTGGGTGCGGGGAGGGATGGGGAGGCGTGGAAATACTGGCGCCCGTGAAGCGAGGCCATCAGGGATGATTGTAGGATTACGATTGTGGCGCTTTTGTAATGTATGAGAGAAAGAAGGGCAGCAATGCCATAATGCGGAATGTAGTCTTGCTGTCCACATGCTGCGGTCTCGCCGCCCTTCCAGCACGGCGCTCCCTTGCCGACGTTCTGCTACATAGCCTCCACTGTGCCCACGACTGTCTCATGTGGACGCTGCTGCCACGACCTGCCGTTGAGCCTCGCAAATGGTAGGGACCTGATCGATGCAGCCTCTTGTCGGACCTTCACCCGCGATGCAGGGCTTCTCCTGATTCCAGCCATGATGCGATAGTAGCTCGGGCCTATGTATCGGATGCTGCATCTGCCTCGCCCACTTCAGATTGCAGGGAGAAAGTCGCAGCATAGCACGTCATACAGTACGCGCGTGGGCGCCTGGCTTGTTGCTCTGCTGCTCAATCGCCGCGATCGATCGTAAGTCATAGTATCGTCTCAAGCCTGCATATGTTTCTTCTCCTCTCACTCCTCAAAGATCTCAATCCTCACAATCTCCGGCTCCAACGTCTCCAAATCCAGTACTACAACCTCCCCCGTATCCCGAAAACTAGGCACAGCAATAACCCTACACTGCTGTCCCAACGGCCCCTCCACGACCGTACTCTCGAACTTCGGCTGATTGCCCACGAAAAACACATGCGGACACTCCCTGAGCACAAAGGCATCGCCATCCGGAAAGGGATAGCACCAAAGGGTGTCTGGTGCTGTGGGAGCCACCAGCCGCCATCGAAGCATAGCTTCCATCATCTCCAGCCGCTCCTCACCTGCGACGTACTTGTATATATCGTCTACCGGCTGGCCTCCGGTGCCGAGGAATCTCCAGCCATGTAAATCGAAGGCGTAGGGATTCGTGCCGCTGTCGAAGCTGCCGGGCTCGGCTGGGGAGGTTTTCGGCGGCGACTGGTAAGTTCGCGAGTGCGGGAACATGGCTTGGTGGATCGGCTGTTGGGGGAGTGAGATGGACGTTGGATCGTCGGCGCCTGGGAGCAGGGTTACGGGGAGGGAAGGGAGGAGCGAGGAGAGAAAGAGGTCTAGGCGGTCTGTTGGGGCGGCGTTGTAGGCGGAGCTGTCGTAGCCGTATTTCTTAGCGTGAGGGGCTTTCTTCTGGCCGTTAGATCCGACCTCGTCGCGGGGAGGGATGGGCGAGGCGTGTGCGAGGGAATTGCCGGCTATGATGAGGCGCGAGATGGTGGAGACCGAAGCCTGGTCTTCCGAGCCAGCGGATTCACCGAGGAGATACTCAAGCAGCAAGTCCAGCGTTAGCGTGTCCCCTGCGTCCCCCGAGATCCCCAACCCAGACACAATCGCAACCTTTCCCCCGTCCTCCCTCTCTCCCACCTTCTGCTTGCTAGCCGCCGCCCTCCCGTCCTCTCGTTCCCACCGTACAGGCTGCCTAGGTAAATCCGGTACCCTCAAATCCAGCACCTCAAAATCTCCATCGGCATTCTCAGTCCCCAGAACGGCCACAATAGCCCCAGTAACCAACAACATACTCTCCAGCGCTCCACCAACCAACCTCAACCTCCCTGACTCATCCTCCAGCATCGTCTGATCCCCTCCAACACCCCCAGGAGTCAAGAACTTGACTCTAGGAGGCGGCGCAGCAATCCAGTGCTCCTTCCCTATATCGTCCAGAATATTTGGCTTCAGCGGCATTTCCATGTATATCGTGCCGATCACCCAGCAGAGCTCTCCCTGTCTTACATCCAGCGCGCGATCGACTTTGCGCGCGGTCTCGGAGGCGATCTCGAAGTCTGACCAGGCTTCCGCTGCGAGGGCTTCGACGGAGGGTTTGAGTTGCGCGAGCCGTGCGAAGTACATGTCGGCGTATTGTTGCTGGTAGTGTCGGGCTTCGCCTTTGGGGAGGGTGAAGTCTGTTAGGGGGGAGTAGGAGGCGGGTTTGCGGTTGAGGGAGGGGAAGGGTTCGGTGCTGGAGGGGGTTGGTGGTTAGTGGTGAGGCGGTAGGGGAAGGGGGATGGAACAGGCGTACGAGGGTCTGGAGAGGAGAGCATTGTCTCCTGCGCCGTTGGTGATCGCCATGTTGGCAGGTGTATCCATACAAATGGTTTACACCGACGAGATGGACTCAATGGTGAGTGAGGTGAAGTCAGAACGCGTCGCGTGGGACGCGCCTAAATTGGCCAATGTACACATGTAGCAAGTCGGGTACCTAAACCCGCCTTCAATGTCATAATGAGCAACACACTGAGGAACGCAAAGGCCATCCTCATCATATCTGAGTCCAGCGGAGGGAGGGTTGTGCTGCATGCGAGCCAACGCAACCGTCACGCTGTCTTGGGAGTGATGGAGGAGCGAAAGAGTTCACACTGACCACAGCGATACACTTCTAATGTCTAGCAAGTACCCACCAAGAGCAAGACCGCGAGGTCACCTTCGAGATCTCTGTTAGCAACATCCCAGCGCCATCTCCTGGCAGCTGCGAGCTAGAGGATCCCAACACCATGAGCAAACACAGCGAATCATCGTCCCGATCACCACCTAATCCTCCATCTCATCATCGTCCTCATCGTCCTCGTCATTCTCGCTGTACCCTGGCCTAGTCCTATCCTCATCCTCTGACCCATTGCCTTCGCTATCGCCCTCCCACTCGACTCCGTCGAGGATCTCGTCCTTCCACGCCTCGCGGGACTGCCTAGCATATTTGCGGACATGCACGCGCACCTCGTCAGCATACTCAACTTGATCGTGGTGGTAGCCGAGCGTAGTGGAGGTGTTGATGGGATCTGACAGCTCAGCCTGGAACAGCAAACCGTAGAAGGTGTCGAGCAGGCGCGACATGCTAGTGTCGCTCGTCCAGTCGCGATCGAGGATGGAGTGACAGATGCGGCCGTGCAGGTTGACGTTGACATGCTTGATGCGGGTGATGAAGCGGGCCTTCGGTGCAAAGGCGGGATAGCGCTCCTCGAAGTCAACATACAGCAGGAAGTTGCCTCCAGCGTATGGTGTGTCGTCCGGCCCAGACATGACAACCTTCCAGAAGCTAATGTCGCTTTCACTGACATACACGTCATAGGTGGTCGAGCTACCGTTAGACACGAGCTGCCTCATCTCGTTCAGCAGGCGATTAATTCTCATATTCGAGCGAGCTCCTGCAGCACCGGCAGCAGGTCTGCCAGGCAGCTGGGTCGCTGCAGACAGCGGGATGAAGCTGTCGTTGACGTTTGGGTGAGCTTTGCGCTCGGGGAAGCGAGTATCAGACACCTCCGTGTATGTTGTATTCCACATTCTGCGTCTGAACTGGCTGCCGAACGCATAGCGCTCTCTGGACAGGTTGGCAGATAACACAATCGTCGGACGCTCGGTGATCGACAAGAACGGCTCCATCTCGCACATTGCCAGAGCGTTGATGAGCGACGTCGGCTTGAAGGAATAGCCGCCAAGGATACCGGAGAGAGCTGCGAGCTCCTTGTTGTCTGTATCACCGAGGATGACTGTGTCGACGGCGATGTCATTGGCCTTGCACTCGAATGCCACATCGTGGCCAGTGTTCTTGACGCTCTTCGTGTCATAGCCATCGGAGATCACGATAATACGCTTCTTGGCCTGAGTATGCTGAAGCGCGTACTGGCTGAGCTGATCACGGGCCAAGGCCAACGCGTCCCAGAGAGCGGTGTCGCCGTTCGCCGACATCGTGGACGTGGCTCGCCGGAAGTTCTCGACCACATGACTGATGGGCGTCTGCAACGTTGCCTTGGTAGAGATGGTGACTAGTCCAAGATGCGTCTTGAAGCGAAAGCCTAAGATCCTATTGATGAGAGCTTCGAACATCTGCTTCAGCACATCTAGGCGACTGAGCTTCATGGACCTCTTCGCCGAATTCGGGGACGCATACGCTACAGACACCTTGAGCACCAGTGGCGCTGAGTAATCGATGGTGCGCGAGTGGTCGTTGAATACGCTCTCCGCTCCAAGGTGACCGTAGCAGGAGCCTCGATTGAGGAAGGTCGACAAGCGGACGCCAGATTTCTTACAAGGATGACCACTGGCGAGGCCATCACCACTGTCGGTCATCTGCGTCCAGATCTGAGTGTAGCCAGAAGTGATATATCCATAGTTCTCGGCTTGGAAGCGCCAGAGCTTCCACAGAACACTGGCGGCTGTGACGGTAGTGTACCTGTCAACCCAGTACGAGCAGTCCATGATGTTGTTCCCGGTGAAGATCTTCACGAGGGCGAGTTGTCCGGCCTGAGCATTCCGGTCGGCAACACCACGAGTCATATCGCTCTCCTCGGCGATGCGGATGCTGATGTCGGCTGTGTCCATGATGCCATTGACGAGATGAGTCAAAGCTCGATTGTCTGGAAAGACGACGCGGTTGCTGTCTTTCAGGGCAAGCTGAAAGATGTTGTGGCGACCCTTCAGCCCGCGATATGCCAGGCGGTGTAGGTTATTGGACGAGATAGAGATGGGGACGACACGCTGGAACCCACCAACTCGGCTGTCAAAGTTGATGGTTAGGGTAGCGCCAGCATCGGATCGACGCTTCTTCGCAGGACTCGGTGCACTCGACTCTGCAGGCAGACCGATGAGTCCGTCGCCAAGCATCCATGCGGCGGCCGCGCTAGCAATCATGATGTCGTTCTGCATACTGATGTCGGTTGTTGGTGTGCCATGTAACGGCGAGGAGTGCCGAACGGCGTACCACTGCTGCAGGGCTGTACGAGAGTACGTGTGCCCATCAGTAGCCTTGACAGCATCGTCCATGAGAGCGTGGGAGACGGGGCAGCATAGATCATCCGGGATCTCCGTGAGCGTGGCAGGAAGCGCGGGTATGTGCTGAGCAGGTGCGCTTGACGGCACGGCATCACCAACAGACCAAGTCCAGGTCCTGGTACGAGGCATGGTTGCAGCTCTGTATTGCAAGAAGTCACAAAGACCCAGCTCGTGGGTCTGTAGGCCGGCGCGGAATGTCTTGAGCTTGTTGAGTGCTGCAGTCTGGTCGTCGGTGGCGTTCGGGCGGAAGAAACCAGCGTTGCGCCGCCTCGCTTGCTCCAACGCGGCTAGCTTCTGCACCAGTTGATCCGAGAGCTGTTTCTTTAGCGAGTTGAGTACTTCCATGGCACAAGCACGCTTATTCGCGGCATGCGTTGCGCAGATCATCCCCATCATATCGTCGAAGCTCTCATGCTTCGCCAAGATCTCTTTCAGATCGTCGAAGGTCGCACATGTGTACCACTCGCCTTCAATGACGGGCTCGCCGGAGGTCGGATCGGCTATCTCATCATCATCGTTGATGTCAGAGAAGTCTGTTGAGGTCCGCATACTCGCCGAGACATCGACGCAGAACATCAAGATCTCATCAGGAGCTTCAGCCTTGCGAACCGCTGCACCACCCGAGGCATCGAATACGCTGGTTCCCGCATTCTCGTACGCCTTGACGATGGGCGCGATAAGTTGCTCGATGACGGCAGTGTCTTCGGCAGAGGTCCCGTGCTGTGGGCGGAAGACCAGAGAGGACTTCCCCGGCGTACCGCAGGCTTCCTCGCCAAGATAGACGGCAAGGTGAGCATTGCGATCGAACGTGAGGCAAGGATGCTCAGCTGAAACGAGTTGACTGGGCATGTGGACCGCCAATTTGTTCTGCCCGCAAAGCTCCGCAAGGTAGTGCAGATCTGTCAGCTCTGTGGGATCGAACACACTGTCTTGGTTGCCGCCGTCCTCGTAGCGATAGTCCGCCTGCAGTCTCCCTTTGGAGAAGGCGACTATCTCGCGAGTGCTACCACCGCTCAACAGCGCACTTCTTGCTCCTTCAAGATCATGGTGAGAGCTCAGGACCAAGCGTGGCTGAGCGGGACTGAGGTAGAGTGGACCGCCCTTAGCAAAGGCGTCGTGATAGCCTTGCTCGACCGGACCAATGTCTGTGTTGACCGCATGCATGATGGGCTCCTGAGTCTGTACATCAAGAAGCTGTGTACCCGACAAGCAGGTGAGGTAGGGCGCATGGAACGGTTGTGCATCGATCGATGGAAGTCTGATTGACTTCGCCTTCTCCAGAAGCAGACCGAAAAGTAGACGCGAGCCTTCAAATAGTCTGTCCTTGCCAGCGCCGACCAGCTCTGATGGCACCATCTCTTCGAGAGCGTAGAAGATAGCGTGGCTGAGAGCGGCACACTCCTGTGCGGTCGGAGTCTTGCCTTGGGTGAGTAGGTAGAAGGTACGAAGTGCCGGCGAGAAGCCTATGAGGACGTCGAAGACATGCAGGACTGCATCGATATCGGACTCCTTCCTGCTCATCTCCTTGACGAGACTGGCAGTGACTCTCAGTGACGACAAGAACATCGCCATGCCGCGATTTGACTGCCGAATTGGTGGCTGCCAGTGAGCTCTGTCTCCGTAGATGGCCTCGTTGCCAACACCGAGTTAGGCTGACATTGAGGAAGCAACGCGGTGAACAACGAAAATCTCTAATGCGCCATCTTCTGCGAGGCCGGTGATACCAGAGGCTGTGATGCTGACACCCATAGACGAGGCGTGTATCGGCAGCTCGGACGTGTGCAAGTCGAGAAGCCTCAGCCGGGCCTGCGTCGACTCATCCATTAGTGCGGTGGCACGGGCATGAGCTGGGATGTGACGCTCTTTTGAGCAAATGCTCATGACAGGCATCTTGAGGAAAACCCCAGATGCGTTCAGTACGCCATGATAGTGAATCTTCTTCTTGGACTCCAGATCCACTCCAAACTGAGTCTGGAGTGCTTCATCGATTGCGAATCTGGCGGTCGATAGCACGCGCAGAGGCTTGACGACGCTCTTGTCGTAGATCACGAAGAGAGTGCATTCACTGCTAGGCGCATCTGCAAGCCTGCGTGCGAAGTTGCAGTTGCATTCGTCGACCAGGCTTGGCTCCTCAAACGCTTGTGGCAGGCCGAGAGTCTGTGCCGCCTGATCATGAAGCTGCTTGATATTGCTTGTGTGCTGAATATTGAATGTCGGTAGGGAGCTAACGGCGTCTTTCACGTTTGCCGGCGTACGAAGGCGAACTCGCAGAATAGCGCCATCATGTGCACCGAAGACAGCCAGAGCTGCTGCACTCTGGAATTATGTCAGTATCAGCACAATTATCTTGAGAGCTTGAGGATCTACCTGTGTAGCCGTAGCATCGCTCGCTACACCGGAACCTGCTGAGATAGCAGAGCAGACGGCAAACACGCGCTCAGTCTGAGGCTGCAGCACAACATCGGAAAGCACATCCTCTTGATCGATGACCGGCCCTGAAGCGTCACCAAGATGGAGTGTGATGGAGTGAGAGTCGAGGGTGATTTGAAGCTGCTGCCTGATGCAGCGAACGAAGATCTGACCGTGGAGAGCGGAGACGATGGCACCCTCCGCTAACGGTATCAGGAGTGTGGTAGCCTGGAACACCTGGCCGGCGTCGACCACCGTGACTGTGTAGCGTGGCATCGCGGCAATTTTCGAGCTGTGAGGTGTGTAGTGAGGAGTAGGCGCCCTTAGCGGCAGCGTTTGGTAGGTAGACCACTCTATCAGAGGTGAGTACTTAGGTGAATCAGGAGCGTATAGTGTATGTCGGCGTCCGATGGAGTGTATCAAATGTTGTTGATGGGCGAACGTGGGTGTCTCGAAGGACAAACGGGATATGTGCAGTGGGAGAGCGCGTCTCTAGCGCTTGGCAGCCTGGAGCCTGTGAGGAAGGAGCGAGTGTGAGTACCCAACTTCAACGACCTCACAGCAGCCAACTCACTTAACGAATACCCTCAATGACCTGCCATGCGAGAGGAGCAGGAGTGAAGCTGTCCTGCGTTGAGAATCGTGACGAGACCTGCAGGGTGGCCTCACTAGTCGCAGCCTTGTACGGATACCTGCGTTCCAAATGCCTCAGGATCACCTCAGTGGCCTTAACGCGCGATCAGAGAGATGGATTCGCAAGGCCAGCGCTCGTACCTTTTAGAAGTAGCTTTATCACATATGTCGGTCAACGGACCGGGCTGATTGATAACTGCTTTTCTCAGTATATGCGACCAACATCTAACATGCTCCTCAGAGCCTCATACCCAATCGCCATGCAAAACGCCTCGGATTCTTTCATCCGACTCAGAACTCGACCTTGAACCTCTTACTATTCCGCATCCTCTCCCCATAGTAGTAGAATGCCCAAGGTATAGGACACAGTGCCAAACTCAAAAAGCCCAGCAAACTGTTTCCCCATCCCAATCCTAAAGCGCCATACATCTGCAGCCCGAACAACGGGAAGCAAGCTCCGAAGACCGAGCGCAGCACAGTCGCAGCCGCCATGGCCGAAGCAGCGTAGAGCGTGAAAGCGTCGACCAGGTAGGTGTTGACGGCCATGAATGCAGCGATCAGACCAACGCCCACGAGCAGCGTGCCGAAGATGGGTGCAGCCCACTGCACGTTGTATTGAGCTGTCCAGCCATAGATGAACAGTCCGGCAGGAATGAAGGGCGCTCCGTACATGAGCGGCGGGAGGCGGTACTCTGGCTTCAGCACGCCGTTGCTGTGCTTCGCAGCAAGCCGCTTCATGAGTCTGTCGGAAGTCGCACCAAGTAGGGCGAGTCCACCAAGCATCCCTATACCCATCCCGACGTAAACAAGTCCGACCGTGCTCTCGCTGAAGCCGTAGTTCTGCTCGAATACGAACGTAAAAGTGGTAAAGAGCAAATATAAAATCCCGTACACCACGGCCATGTAAAGGGACATCAACGCGCAGATGGGCGAGAGGAACATGAGCTTCAGTGGCCGAACAATCGACCGCAAGAATACTTGTCGCGGAGTGAGGCCGAGATCGAGTTTCGAGCGAAGCGCAGTATTGCCAGTCTCCTTCTGCAACTTCTTCGTCTTGCGAGCCAACAGCGTGGGGCCGTAGGTCTCTTGCATGGTGAACAGACCCACGATGGCCATAACGCCGATGGCGATCGCGAGCACCCAGAAAATCCAACGCCAGCCTTCGGCATCAGAGAGAAAGCCGCCTGCGATGGGACCTGTGATATTGATGTTAGTGGATCATTCACTGGCTTGGGAGGGTGAAGCTGTCTACCAATCACAGGACCGAGCAGTGGCCCAAGAGCCCAGATAGCCATTGCGCCGCCTCGCTCAGCCGGACGCATCAGATCAGCAATCGTGCCGCCTCCAATTGTCAACGGTGCTACGCCAAACACACCAGCCATGAACCGGAAGCCTATCAACATATTCATACTCGTCGCCAGCGCACACGCGACCGTGAAAGCAACATACGCCCAGTTGCAAACATGGTACACCCACAGCCTGCCATACAGTTCAGACATAGGCGCCAGCACCAGTGGTCCGATAGCGTAACCAAGAATGTACACGGACACGACGAAAGTTGCCAGGGCTTGGTTCTCGGTTTTGAACTCCTCCATTACACGAGGCACACCAGGGGCGAACATTGAGGACGCCAGAGGGGTGAGAAGCGTGATGCCAGATAGGACGGCGATGTTGCCCCATTTCCGCGCGGGAGTCCAGTTTAGAGGGCATGCTGGGTCGTCGTCGCCTTCCCAGTCTACGATGTTGGGGTCTCGTTCGGTGGCTGCTGTCTCGGTGCCAGAGAGCTCAGTGACGGGTACATCTGGACCAGCTTTCTCGACATCTGTGTCATTGCCACGATAGCTTAGAGACTCGCTCGAAGTGTGCGAAAGACCGTGTTTCTCAGGATCATCGTGATCTTTGTGGTGTGGGTCGTTGGCCGGTATCAAGTCTGCATCGTGGCCCTCTTCGTAGGCTAGCCGTTCGGCTGCAGGCAGATCTCGCCCGAAGGCTGAGGTAGCCATGCTACAGTCAGCGCGGCCTGAGCCATTGTCAGCATCGGCCGTTGGCCCCAATTAATGAATTGCCTGTGGTTGCTAACCCAGTCAGATCGCAATGTGCTGTAGTTCGTGCACTGATTGTCTCAGCCGCGGATCGGGCCAAGAGCGGTAAGGATTCCTGGGGGCGATATCACCTAAAGGTACAAGACACAACACGACGTAAATGCAAGTCAAGGCTTGATGAAGATGCGAAGACGCTGCGCATGACGGGCAATGGGGTGCTCGTCGGCTGTCGTGCAACTCATTGATTGCACATCTTCGACCCGCACGCAATACCACAGACGGGTCAAACGGCACCGGAGTCGCTTAACCCCGAATCGTGCATAAATTGTGCACTGCTAAGAATTGAGGAAGCCTTGCCGAGCATTCCGGTGTTCAGGATCTTATTTACATAACCGCTGCATAACATCCTTCTCTTGACTGCATATGAACGACATTCCCGGGAACTTATGAGCAGTGCATCCGTCCACATTGGTTGCGCGTTGATCACTCGGCCGATGGTGCGTTCTCCTTCTTTCGCTAGAAACCCGAATAGTCCGCTTCTGCAAACCCGATGAGTTCTTTATCGCGCGTTAGTCGCTCCCGGATCCTCCACCCATCATACAAAGCCTTGTAGCAGTGCACTCGTTCCATATCACTCAGCATGGTCGTGATGCCCGCAAAGGGTCGTTCGAAGTCCACGAATGCACGCTTGCTGCGACGTTTCGCACCATTCGAAATGCGCTGTTGGAGGCCTATGCAGAGATCGCGGGTTTCCGAGAGGATACGCCTTTCTTCGACCTTGACAGAGCCTACTATCATGCCGTATCGTGTGTAAAGGCATGCAATGATGTTGTCCACTGTAGGCGAGGTCATCTGTGTCGTCTTACTCAGTGACCATGCTCAATGCTGCTGCGTCTTCCTCGCCTTAATCTTGTTATTCCTCCTCTCCACATCCCCGCCCTTCTCCTTCTTCTTCTCAGGCTTATCATCTACCTCTACAAGCCAATCCTCCTGCACACCACCGCCCTTCTTCCCCTTGTACCCATACTTGGGCTTCCACTCCTGCAACTCCTCGTTGAACTCAAGCTTGCCATCGCGCTTCTTGCCCTTGATGCCCTTCTTTTCGGCGAATTTGTCCCACCGCGTCTTCTCCTTCTCCTTGGGGACGGGCTTCTCGCGGGGAAGGTGTGTTGTGGGTGGAGGGAGTGTGAGTTGCAGACTTTGGTCGTCTGAGGCTTTCGTGATTGGGCAGGTGGTGAGGAGTTGGTTGATGAGGGCTTGTGCCGTGTCTCGTGCGACTGCTTTGAGGGTGGCCTCTTTATCGTTGTCCAGAGGTGGTAGAGGATTCGAGTCGTTGCAGAGAAGGTGGCCGAGGTCGAAGGTGTAGGGCTGGGGTTTGGATTCAAAGTGCGCCATGTTGACCAGTGTTCGGAGATGAATGTACAGGGGTTTTTTGGTGCAGCTTTCCTGGGTACGCGTTGTCCAGACGATAGTCGCAAGATATGTTAGTCGACTTCAACTTCTCAAAATTCCCAGCCTGATCGACGGCAGCCAAAGCTCCGAGAAGCCGAGCCTTAATCTAATCGCCAATCTTGCCCCGCACTGCGTCACCATACTTCAATCCCCCCACCAAACAAGTACGCGCTATAAGGTCGTCTCAAGAGTGCATGTAAGTCTGATGTGATATCCGCGGCGCACATACGATCATAAGACTGTGTCACGATGTCCTGGAGAAGGGATTCCAAGCCTTCTCCATCCAGAGTATGGCTTTCTCGTGTTCGCAGCAACCGACATCAAGTAATGAGGCAAGCCCTCATGACTGCAATGACTTTCACGTGCTCTAGCATAGCGTGGGAATAGGTTCAGCCTGTTGTGCAGCCATCTGTCTGGCGCGTACAGCAACCTGGCAGCAATAAAAAGGTTATTTTGGTTCCAACGTAGCCTTGCTGCACCTAGCTACAAGTCTCTCTCCATTCCCACTCCACCCCTCGTACGCTTTCATATCTCTCCCCAGCTCCTATTTCCACCAAGTCAATACCACCAATCGCAGCCCTCACCATGGCCGTCCCACCAGCCCTCGCACCCTTCCAAGTCCCCATCGGCCCTCAGCCACCAAATGTAGCTTTCTACAGCCCCGAGCCGCAAACCCTCCAGATGAAGGAGAAAGTCTTCTCCCTCTCCGGCGACGACTTCTCCGTCACAACAGTCAGCGGCATCCAAGTGTGCAAAGTCAAAGGCAAAGCCGTCTCCCTCCACGACACCAAGAAGTTCACAGATATGATGAACAACGAGCTCTTCACACTCAAGAACAAGACTCTCGCGATCCACAAGTCTTTCGTGGGTACGAGCCCACACGGACATGACTTTGAGGTCAAGGGGAAATTCAGTATCGGGACCAGTAAGAGTCAGGTGGTGTTCAAGAATGCTGCCGATGGTGCTGCAATCGAGCTGGACGTGAAGGGTGACTGGTTCGATCGCAAGGCAAGTATTACGTTGGGGGGCAGGCCTGTGGCGGAGATCCAGAGGAGCTTTGCCAATGTCAGGCAGATCTTTGGGGACAAGCAGACTGTAAGTTCATGGAATCTGGCATGCTCTCAGAGCACTGACAATGCGCACAGTACTTCGTCACCGTCGCGCCGAATGTCGACCTCACGCTCATCGCGGCGCTGTGCATTTGCTTGGACGAGAAGGAGAATGAGAAGTAGACTGTCTGGATGTGCTCATACGAATCACGCATACTCCGCACCCACAAACCTTGCAATCTCTTTCTTCATATACTCCGTGTCCTCCTTCGTCCCGCCCCCACCCCCAGCAATATGTCCCCAAACCGTCTCAATACACCTAAATTCCCCATGCTTCAAATGCTTGACCTCCTCCTCATTATCCTCCGGCGGGAAATATGTATCCGTCCGACTCGGGAAGATCAGACACTTCGCCTTTATCCGCCCCAACGTCTTCGCCAAATCGCCCTTATCCTCAGGATGATACAGCGTAATATCGCCTTTCTGCCATGTCCACAGCAGCGCCAACAGTCCGTTCCCATCAGCTTTCTCCCCACTCCAGCCAGCTTCGAGATAGTCTTCTAGTGTTTTGAACCCAAGCTGCTCCCAGCACTTCTGCCTGTACCATCCTTGACTCAATGCCCACGTGCTGTAGACTCTCATGAACGCCCTTTGCCCTCGTAACGGTGTCTCGGTATACCGTCCCTCTTTGAAGTCAATGCTATGCACCAGCGCGTTCCTTGGTCCCTCCAGGAAATTCCAATTATGCCAGCTCGTCCGCGCGCTGCCGGCGAGACAGACCATGTGCTCCACGAAGTCTGGGTACAGGGTAGCCATGTGGTAGGCTTGCTGGCCGCCCATGGAGAAGCCAATGTAGGCATGCAACTTTTTCACCCCAAGACTCTCACACAACGCGTATTGAAGGCGGATATTGTCTTCATACGTCACGTGCGGGAAGTCTGCGGCCTTCCACGGCTCTGGAGCGTTGATCGGGGAGCTGGACTCGCCGCCTCCGAGCAGGCCGGTGACTATGACGAAGTACTTGTTGGTAGGGAAGACGGGCTTGTTTCCTTCGTCGGTGGAGTACAGGAAGGGCGTCGTCGTGGCTAGGGTGCCGCCGTAGCAGGACGGTAGCAAGACAGCTGGATTCGACACATCGCCGAAGGTCCAGTAGGCGAGTTTGGCTGGGAAGGACTTGCCTGCGGGTTCGGATTGAGGGGACAGGGTGATCTCTTTCGAGAAGTACTGGATTTCTGGCATCGTGAGAAGAAGTGCTAGTCGGTCAGCGCTTGAGGAGAAGGGTAGGCAAGACAGAAACGGAGAAGAGGTGGAGGAGAGGGAAAGGTAGAGTATGTCATCTCAATGCTCCCAATGAGGCAGGAGCTCGTGGCAGCTTCGGCTGAGTGGTACGAGAACTCGTGCTGCTCTCACTGACCTACTGACTGTGTTGTCGACTCGTCCGCTGCTATGACGGGAGATTATTGGACGGGGCGAGGGTAGTGGTGATTCTCACGCGACTCATCCAGCACGAGAGACGCAGGCCAAGCCTGCGAGGCCATGGCCCGAGCTTTAGTACCATGCTGAGAGGGCCAGCGACGTGGGTGCCTTCGCCTGCACCACCTTGTCCCCGTGAGAGATCATTCAGGCGTCCAAAGCTAACGTTTTACGGTTGTTGATGCATATATACTGTCGTAATGTACAAATCATCTAAAACTATCTAACTAGAACCAAAGCCCCATTCATCTAAATCTCCATCCCTCATTTAACCCAATCCATCCCACTCTTGATATTGCCATACCACGCCATCAGGATATCCTGGAAATAGTAAGACCTCGGTGCCCACTGCCCTCGATCGCCAGCCTTGGGCAGCTGTCTCTTGCCAACACTGATGTACGTAGACGTCAGCCTCAGTACTGGCTTCTCCTTCATGTTCGCCCGCTCGTCATCGCTCAATCTCGGCACAACCTCAATCACCTTCTCCTTGTCCATCTGCTTCATGATACGGCAAACCATCTGGGCGGTGGCATCTGCACCGAGCGTCCAGGAGGCATCAACGTAGCCGATCACGTACGCTGCGTTGGGCAGGTCCTCGAGCATGACGCCCTTCCAGAAGAACTTCTCACTCGGATCGTAGGGTGTGCCGTCGACGGTGATCTTGATGCCGCCAGCGATGAGGAGTTTGAGACCGGTGGCGGTGACGATGATGTCTGGGTTTAGCTCCTCGCCGGACTTGAGCTTGATGCTGTTCTCTGTCACTGTGTCGATGACGCCTGTCGAGATACTGCCCTTGCCCTCGCGAAGGCATTGGTAGAAGTCACCATCGGGACAGAAGCAAAGCCGTTGCTCGAACACGTTGTACTTGGGCTCAAAGTGCGGGTCCATCTTGAAGTCTAGAGGCAGCTGGGCTTTCGTGGCTTTCTTGACGAGCCTTTTTGCGCCGGCGGGGAAGTATGTGCAGTAGCTGACAAAGAGGAAGGAACCGACGAGCCACTTGGCGCGGATGATCTTGTAAGCCATCCAGATGGGGAACCACTTGCGGGCGAAGCGCTCGACGGCATCTTCTCGCGGTTGTGAGAGGAGGTATGAAGGACTTCGCTGAAGCATCGTGACATGTGATGCCTTCTCCGCGACAACAGGAAGGAGCGTCACTGCTGTGGCACCAGAGCCAATGATGACCATGTTCTTGCCCTCGTAGTTGAGGTCCTCAGGCCAGAACTGAGGGTGTACGACCTTACCCTTGAAGTTCTCGATCCCGGGAATGACGGTGGCAAGTGGGTTATGGTAGTCGTAGTAGCCAGTGCAGTAAAGCATCCATCTGCTCTTGATCTTCTGCTCAGTCTTGCCGTTGACCTTGACGCTTGCCGTCCAGGCCTTTTCTTGACTGGACCAGTTTGCCGTCTCGACCTGCGTGTTATACTGTATCCGCTTGTCAATGCCGAACATCGACGCCGACTCGCGGACATAGTTGACAATGCTGTCGCCGAGAGCGATGGAGTCGTTTGAGGTCCAGGGCCGCCATGGGAAGCCAAATGTGTAGAGATCAGAGTCTGATCGAATGCCCGGGTACTTGAACAAGCTCCACGTGCCTCCGATCTCGTGGCGACCTTCCAGGATTATGTACGAGAGATGCGGATTGCGCTCCTGAAGGCGATAGGCGAAGTTGATGCCAGAGATGCCGGCACCAATGATGACAACATCGTAGTCTACGCTTGCTCTGGCCATTGTGAGAGTTATAATTGCAACGTGGGAGAGTCAATGGAAGTTGGACGTGGAGCACCACTTTCTTATGCTGAAGTCCCGATCAAGCCATGTGCCTCGGTCCTTGGCAGAATGTCTTCCATCATTGCGCGCCACCTCTTCTAGCGACAGAGATTACCGTAAGCCGTAGGCTACCGTATTCTGACCTATCGCTAGGTGTGTCGCGAACCCCGCTAAACGAGGCGACCGGAAAGCTATCTTCGAGACGACGTACGGCACGTTATCGCCTCTGCTTCTTGAGCCGATGTAGCTAGTTTACAATTTCCAGTGCATTTCAAATCGGCTGCTCGCCAACATGTTGGTAGCATCTGGAATAAGTCCGGACGATACCAGCTGGTTCTCAGCATCCGCAATTGAGTGAAGCGGCGATAGTGTGAGAGGTGCTACTGCGGTGCCTCGGCCATTGGTGCTCGCGAGCAGTTCTGCTCGTAGTGTCTTCAACGGTCGTTGCGCAAGCCGCTCTTGCATTCGAGCCTACGTGCGAGTGTGTTCGCCGAGGTTCAGCGAGACTTGAAGTATGAAGTATCAGTTTCACACCGAACGTGTCGTGATTGGAGCTCCCCTCTATTCATGCTACTATCCGCATTCGGTAACAGTTGCGCTTCGCACCGGACACTCGAGAGTACTGCATTGTAATACGGTTGTACCTGGAAGCCAGAAAGCCAGAGGAGCTGGAGAGGCCGTACCTCATAACCTCACCTGCAACGAGATGGACCTGGCGGCCTCCACCTCCATGGGCAAGTAGATGACCCCAATGTACGACAAGACGCGATAACAGCACTATACCAATTCTACATCCTAGCCGGGGGACCAGTGCCGCAAGTCATCGTTTGTTCTGATATTCTGCGAAGTAGCAGGCGGAGCGTTGTAATCAATGGGCCAATACACTGCTGTATGCCATCGCCTGTACAGGTGACGTCCTTTCAAGACATCCTGAACACCTACAGATCGTGAGCGTGACTACACGGGAAGGTACACCATCGCTCCTTCCGTGGCTTGATCTGGCATCTCTGGACTTCACTCCGACCTGTCGCGCAAGTGGTGTGCATATATTGGACATCTGCGTCTCGAAGGCGCTGTTCACGGCTCGATCAGCGTGCTGAGTGCCGATATGTCGCCTTCGCTGGTGGACTTCTTCGCCACGAGATCTCACCGTACGTCAATGCACTTGAGCCTTGACAAGGGTTTAGTGTGCGAAATTTCGTGCGTTGAAATGCTGCTGGCTCGATGGTGATCTCGTAGTCTGTGCGATACGGAATATAGTATTACGGGTTTTACAAAGAAGACTCGTCAAGCAAGCGCTCCATGAAACGGTTGCCGGCGCGACTCGTCGATCGTACGCCACGTCGCCGTGCATAGCCACACACCCACACGCCCGAGAATAGTGCAGTGAGACGCAGGTACCCTTCTTTGGCGAGCACTAGCCCGTGTGCAATACTTTTCGTGGTAGCCAAGGCGTCGTGCGTCTCGTACAATACGACTGCTCGCGCCTAACAGAACCGGATACAGCGTGGTCTGGCCATTCGAGTGTTGTCTCGGGCGTGCAGGCGACACGTGAGCATGCTGCGGATAGGAGATCTTGGAGCATGACGACGCCGTTGTGGATGGGCACCCCGGCCTTGCGGCGTTGCTCGCACGTTGAAACGTGCATTGGTGGAGTGACCGAGTCAGGGTCCCAAACACATGCTACAACAATCTTCACAGGCTCTACCTCCGTTTGCATAAGACATATATCTTAACACTTCTCAACAAACCTTGCCAACCTTCTCAAGCACCCGCGACCTCAGTCGTACCTTCTCACATTCGCTCACATCCCCGCCGCCATCTCCTCAAACAAGCAAGGCTGACCGCACTCCCCGGTATTCACTCCGCAGGCTTACACTACTTTCCGACGACGGGCACTACGCCATATAACCACAGGTTACCTGCGTCATGTGTGGTAAGTACCATCACTCGGAGCAGTGTTGTAAGGTACACAAGTCTGATGTGAGCGAACAGGAATTTTCGGGTACATCAATTACTTGGTGGAGAAGGACCGCAAGTACATCTTGGACACACTAGTGAACGGTAAGCAATACGCGCCATGGCTACCACATCACGGTCGACGAGACTGATAGCAGCTCCTTAGGACTTTCCCGCCTCGAATACCGTGGGTACGACTCCGCTGGTCTAGCAGTCGACGGCGACAAGAAGAATGAGGTCTTCGCAGTTAAAGAGGTGGGCAAGGTCGCCAAGCTCAAGCAATTGATCGAGGAGTCCAAGCCAGACCTCACCAAGGTCTTTGACAACCATGCCGGTATTGCACACACCAGATGGGCCACCCACGGCCCGCCAAGCAGACTGAACTGCCATCCTCACCGCTCAGACCCGAACTGGGAGTTCGCAGTCGTCCACAATGGTATCATCACGAACTACAAAGGGCTGAAAGCGCTGCTCGAGGCCAAGGGATACCGCTTCGAGACCGAGACCGACACTGAGGCCATCGCCAAGCTCACGAAATACATTTTCGACGAGCACCCAGATATCGATTTCACCACACTCGTCAAGTCTGTCATCAAGGAGCTGCAAGGCGCTTTCGGGCTGTTGGTGAAGAGCGTGCACTTCCCGGGTGAGGTGGTCGCAGCCCGCAAGGGTTCGCCACTGGTGATTGGTGTGCGCACACAGAGAAAGATGAAGGTCGACTTTGTGGACGTTGAGTTCGCTGAGGAGGGACAAGCTCTGCCGGCAGAGCGCGCCAGCCAGAATGCGGCAATCAAGAAGGGCAAGAGCCTTCTGACAGTGCCCGATCTGTCGACCGACAAGTCGCTCCTCCACCGCTCGCAGTCGCGTGCTTTCTTGTCGGATGACGGCGTGCCACAGCCGACCGAGTTCTTCCTTTCTTCCGACCCGTCTGCTATCATCGAGCACACGAAGAAGGTGCTCTACCTTGAGGATGACGATATTGCGCACATCCACGACGGCCAGCTCAACATCCACCGTCTGTCGAGACTGGAGGGCGCGAGCAATGTGCGCGCTATTCAGACGCTCGAGATCGAGCTTCAGGAGATCATGAAGGGCCGCTTCGAGCATTTCATGCAGAAGGAGATCTTCGAGCAGCCGGAGTCGGTTGTCAACGCCATGCGTGGTCGTCTGAACGTCAAGGACAAGACGATTACTCTGGGTGGACTGAAGTCATACATCGGCACCATAAGGAGGTGCAGACGATTGATATTCATCGCCTGTGGCACGTCTTTCCACTCCTGTATGGCTGTTCGCGGCGCGTTCGAGGAGCTTACAGATATCCCGATCTCCGTTGAGCTGGCTTCGGACTTCCTCGATCGCCAGGCGCCAGTGTTCAGAGATGATACCTGCGTCTTCGTGTCCCAGTCCGGCGAGACCGCAGACTCCCTCATGGCTCTGCGCTACTGCTTGGAGCGCGGCGCTCTGACCGTCGGCATCGTCAACGTAGTCGGCTCTAGCATCTCCCTTATGACCCACTGCGGTGTCCACATCAACGCGGGTCCCGAGATCGGTGTCGCCTCCACCAAGGCCTACACTTCGCAATTCGTATGCATGATCATGTTTGCGCTTTCGCTTTCCGAGGATCGCGCAAGCAAGACCCAGCGACGTCTTGATATCATGGAGGGTCTCGGTAAAGTCTCCGGACAGATCACCGAGATTCTTAAGCTTGACAAGAGCATTAAAGAGATGTGTCTGCAATTCAAGGATCAGAAGTCCATGCTCTTGCTAGGCCGCGGCGCGCAACACGCCACTGCTCTTGAGGGTATGTCTAGCCATCACCCATGTCTGCAAGAATCTACTAACAATCTTTGCAGGCGCCCTCAAAATCAAGGAAATCTCCTACCTCCACTGCGAAGCCGTCATGTCCGGCGAGCTCAAGCACGGCGTCCTCGCGCTCGTCGACGAGAACCTCCCCATCGTCATGATCCTGACCCGCGACGACATTTTCGCCAAATCTCTCAACGCCTACCAGCAAGTCATCGCTCGCAAGGGACGACCGATCGTCATCTGCAACACTGGCGATAAGGAATTTCCGGGCGAGAAGACGGACAAGATCGAGGTGCCGCACACGGTGGATGTGCTGCAAGGGTTGTTAAACGTGCTGCCATTGCAGCTGATGGCTTACTGGCTTGCTGTGGCTGAGGGGCTGAACGTGGACTTCCCGAGGAACTTGGCGAAGAGTGTTACTGTGGAGTAAGGATGATGAAGAGATGAGGGGACGAAGGGACGAGAGAGAGTGGACTGATTGTGATACATGAGACGAAGCATCGGTTGGCGCGGCAAGGCAACATTGGTGTGCTCATACTGGACGCAGCTTAGAAATTGGATTGGCGTATTTGTCTCAACTTAAAGCTCACGTTGCACATCAAAGGAAGCGGCAAGGCTTTGTCGATTCCCTAGTGCACTGGCGATCTATGGTCTAAGCGATTATACTACCGCTCGCCAGCTTGCGAGGATTGGGTACGAACAACCAGCTAATGACCATCAGAGACAGAAGTGCCACTAGCATCGGCTGCAGGGCTTGGACGCCTACGTGACCAGAGATAATGCCGGTCAATGCAGGAAATCCGGCACCGCCTGCTTGTGCCATTACGAAGTTCAAGCTTGGGTTGCAGTCAGCGTACGTCAAATTCGGCGGAGATGGGTAAGTCGATCACTTACCGAGTCCGGATGCAATTCTGTAGGAATGATCTTCGATCCGACCGAGATTCCCTACACGATGTCAATTCGGGGCGTAGGGCTTGCAGACCCGTGGTACTGACCGTTGCGAAGAATGGCCCCAGCACGAAGCCCATAATACAGACCATCACGGCGTTGACGACAATGTTCGGTACCAGCCAGAAGACGAGCTCCAACGCCACACTCGCGATCCCGTAGATCGTCAGCATCCGCTTCTCGCCCCAGCGATACGTCGGCTCTGCTAGCACGAAGCGTCCAAGTGCAGTCCCGCCGTTGAATGCCGCAGCTACGTAGCCCACCGAAGCGAGATCGCCGTCTCGCACGACGACCAGGAACTCCACGACCCAGCCGCCAGCTGTGATGCAGGCTCCGAGGTATAGGAAGAAGAAGATACTAAGTTGCCAGACCGACTTCTGCTTGACCGTCGCGCTGAGCTCCCTTAGCGCGGTCTTCGACTGTCTCGTGGCTGACTGATCTCCAGAGACCTTACCCCAGACGATCTGATCCCGGAACGCATAGCCGCAGAGCGCTAGGTTCAGTGCGCCGATGCCAGTCGGGACGTAGTAGAAAGTCGCCCAATTCCCATGCGAAGCAATAGCAGTAGCTAGCAGTGGCCCACATAGCCCTCCAAGCGCGTAGCATCCATGCACAGCCCCTAGCCACCTATGGCTTCGCTTCACGCCAGAAACGAACGTGTTGGCGCTCGGTTCCTGGGTCCCTTGACCTAGCGCGACGATCCCGAAGGTCACAGCGAAGACGCTGAACGGCGGACTCCAGAATCTGAAGAGCTGTGCGACGAACTGCAACGCAGCGCCCGCTATGATCAACCCGCCATCACCAATGCGAAGGCGAGCGTAGCTGTTCAGCAAAGCGGCGACGAGCCAGCCGAGGAAGGCGGCGAGGTAGCAGAACGCTATCTGCGACGTAGACAGGGTGTAGTGGCGGAGGATGTACGGGAGGAGGGCGCCGAGTGAGCCGTCATTGATACCAGCATTGAAGAAGCAGAGGATCGCGCTGGCGAGCTTGAGCTTTACTGAGAAAGTGAGGTCGAAAGGCGTTATCGCGGAGGTTGCGGCAACGCGCGTTGTATTGCTGGACGGGTCTGGTCGTAAGTCATTCGTAGAGGTGGAATTGGCGGCGAGCTCGATGTCAGCTGTGGCAATGGCAGCCATCTTATGTGGTTCTGCCGACCGAGGTGAGAGTGTTCCATCGCGAGATATAGTAAATGCGGTACCAGTAGAGATCATATACGAATGAGTGGCAGGCGAGCGGTGCTTCCTCTTCTGTCTTCTCCGCCTCACGGGTGATCCTCGGTGGACTGTGATGCAGATCTCTCGGGCGCCGGACCGTTGAAGCGATTACACATGGCTGCACTTCTGTACCAAAGTCGGGGAGGACGTCTTGACGCAGAGGGTGGGTGAGTGACAGACATGGTCATGATTGAATTCTTCTTGCGAGAATTGCGAATTGCGAGTTGTTTGATTTCACCTAATTCGATTGAAACGCTTGGCCACGATCTACCATGCTCTCTTTCACACAGCATGCATCTACAACAGTGGAGTGCAGCCCACAGTACCACCAAACTCACTCGGCGTTCTCGCATCAGTCGTAAATACTCTCAGTCCGTCCCCACATCCAACCTCACCTTCAACAAATCACCCTCCTCAATCTTCTCCCTCATCCCCTCAAACTCCTCCATATCCCACGTCACGCTCACGTACCGCCCAGCCAGCCACTCCCTCCGCTTCGCAGTCAGCCACACAAAGCTATCCGCAGCAAGCTCCGGCTTGTCCTTAAGCAAATGATGGTATGCTTCCGGCAAGCCACTCGCTAATTCCGTTGGCACAGCGCCCGGGTGCACGCCGTAGCTCAACAGCCCGTCAGCGCCGTGCTCGACGTTGATGAACTCACCAAAGCGGAGCAGGGCGAACTTGGTGATGCCGTAGCTGCTGCCGCCGGGGGCGAAGAGATGGCCGCCTATGCTGGCGACGTTCAAGATTGTCTTCAGGCCGTCTGAGGAGCTCTTGAGCAGTGGAATGGTGTAGCGCGCGACGAGGTAGGGTCCAAGGGTGTTGACTTCGTAGGTGCGCCACCATGCGTCTACGTCTGACTCTGCAAGAGCAGTCCGGCCTTCCAGATAGCCGGCGTTGTTGATGACGATGTCGAGCCGTTTGAAAGACGAAGCTATGGTTTCAACGGCTGCGGAAACGGAGTCTTTAGATGTGACGTCGAGCTTGAACAGAAGGACTTCGGGTTGCTCGCGGCCAGCTTTCTCAGCTGCTGCCAGAACGGCGGCCTTGAGGTCTGTCATGTCGGATCTAGCGCCCAGTGCGATGTAAGAGGCGCCTGCGCGGGCGAAGCTGATGGCATTGTCCTTGCCGATGCCCTTACTCGCTCCTGTGATGAAGACGGCGCGGCCAGTCAAGTCCCACTGCTCGGGTTTGACGAAGTCGTAGGTGTCATGATGAATGGTCTTTGTGAAGTCTGCGCCACTGTTCTGCTTGCTACTTTTGGGATCTTGAGACATCTTGCTCGAGTGAAGGGTGTGGAAGTGCGGAAATAGAAAGTTGATAAGTGCTGTGAGGTAGAGAGGGAAAGCTGCACTTACATCTGGGCTGCTACATGCTGTGGTCGAATTTGCTCACTTCAATGATGCCTTTCAGCTCCGCCACGTCATGGCCCGGCCTGGGGCGAGCTGATGCACCCTGGCTCAGGTGATCCAGATGATGACAGCCGCTGATACCGTGCAGTGTGCTTCGCGAAGCGACCACGCCTCCTTTGTTCACATCAGCTGAAGCGTTCTCGACGGGCAATCTGTAGATCGAGAGTGGCCATTAAAGTGGTATCTAGGCTCGGGTTCGCGTAGCTCAATCGCGAGGGCGTTTCGGCGAATGCCAATGACAATACCTGGTCTCACCAGCAGCCAAGACATATGGTGTTACCGGGTGTCAGCGGTATCGACCTGCGTGTCCTTGTGTCGAGAGGTGCCATTACCAGAGCACACATGACAGGAGAGCTCTTGCTTGATTGTTTCTCAAGATCGCCTGACTCGTGCCTTCTTTGCAGCCGAGGTCCTGGAGCTCTCAAGTCGCAATCGATCTGCGGGTATAACACTAGCAATACGTACAGAGTTGCACAACTAACTCATATAGAACCACAGTAAGTCCAATCTCTTGTCTTCTTCGCAGCCTCAATCAGGCACTCAACCACCCTTCTCACACAAAGACCCACAATCGCCAACATGTCCCGCCCCCACCTCTCCACCCCCCTCTGCACCCTCCTCGGTATCGAATACCCAATCCTCCTAGCAGGCATGGCGCGCACCTCCTCCGGTCCCCTCGCAGCAGCCGTCTCCAACGCCGGCGGTATGGGCGTCATAGGCGGCCTCGGCTACACTCCCACTCAACTTCGCGCGATAATCCACGAAATAAAAGAGAACCTCGATCGCCCTGACCTGCCCTTTGGCGTAGATCTCGCTTTACCTCAAGTCGGGGGAAGCGCGAGGAAGACGAACCATGATTATACGCACGGCCAGCTGGATGATCTGATTACGGTGACTATTGAGGAGAAGGCAAGGCTGTTCGTCTCTGCTGTTGGGGTGCCGCCGGCGCATGTCATTAAGCGGTTGCATGAGGCGGGGATTCTGGTGATGAATATGGTTGGGCATCCGAAGCATGCTCATAAAGCTTTGAAGGCAGGTGTTGACATCGTATGCGCGCAGGGCGGCGAGGGAGGTGGGCATACGGGCGATATTGCGACGAGTATACTTATCCCGAGCGTGGTGGACGTGGCGAGACAGTATAAGAGCCCTATGACTGGGCAACCCGCTATGGTGGTAGCAGCAGGTGGGATCTACAACGGCCGCTCCCTAGCAGCTATGCTCTCATTCGGCGCCGTGGGAGCTTGGGTCGGCACGCGTTTCGTCGCTTCAGAGGAGGCCGGCTGCTCGAAATTGCACAAAGAGGCCGTTGTCAGCGCAGCGTTCGAAGACACGCAACGGACACTCGTCGTTTCCGGCCGACCGTTGAGAGTGCGGACGAACGACTACATCAAGTCCTGGGAAGTTGATAGGCCGGAGGAAGTGAAGCGGTTAACGGAGAGTGGTGTGGTACCGCTGCAGAAGGATATGGATGAGGACAAAGAGGTGGATATCCCCTTCCTCATGGGTCAAGTCGCGGGCGTGATCGAGAAGGTGCAGCCGGCGAAGGAGATTATGGCGGAGATGGTGCAGGAGTGTGTTGATGTGTTGAAGGGGCAGCAGGCATATGTTGGTGGCGAGCGGAGTAGGCTATGATGATGTAGATTTCTATACATGCCCCGTCTACCTCAGTCCTTTTCACTTCCTTAGCCTCAGCAATGCTCATTGCTTTGACTTCTCCAGCCCCTTCTCCCCAAACTGCTTCACCACATCACTGTACACCTCCTCCGGCCCATTCGTAGCATCAATTTTCACCACCCTCCCATCCTTCTCAAACATCTCCACAACAGGCATACTAGTCTCCACAAAAGTCTTAAACCTCTTCTTGATACTCTCCTCATTATCATCGCTCCTTCCACTCGTCTCGCCCCTCTTCAACAATCGCTCCCTCATCGCATCCTCCGGACAATCAAAGAAAAGCGTAAACTTGCTCGGCACAACCTTCTCCTCAAACGCCAACGCCTGGTCCATCTTCCTCGGAAACCCATCAATGAGAAACTTCCTCTGCTGCTTCTCCTCAATCGTAGCCAACATAGCATCCTCCAGCAACTGAATGGTGACTTCCATCGGCACGATCTGCCCTTCTTTGATGTAGGATTTGATCATGTCGCCGAACTCGCTGCCGGGGCGATCTTGTTCTTCGCGGAGTAGATCGCCGGCGGAGAGGTGCGTGAAACCGTAGTCGCGAACGATGTTGGAGCATTGCGTTCCCTTGCCGGCGCCGGGGCCGCCGAGCACGAAGAGCACGAGGGCTTGGTCTTTGCCTGTGCCGGGGCTGAGGAGGGGCTTCTCACGCTTCGGCGCCTGCAAAGCAGGATTCTGCTCTAGCTCCTTCTTATCTGGGATAGCAGGCATGATCGCTGTAGTCTTGTCCTTCACTTCGCTAGCCAGGCACGAGCTGTACAGAGTCTATCGTCTCGACAGTGTCTGATCACTAGCCGTATTCCTCGGCCACTCCTGCTTACTAGCCGGCACGTGGTCAGGTATTGGCTTATGTCCTCCCGGTCTGCCTTGTCCCTCTCGACTCTTCACAATGTAGTAGAAGCTCGCGCTTCCGAGGGCGAAGATTGCCACTAGCGGTGCGAGGGGGAGGTTCCCGGTGGTGCGGGATTTGGGGGCTTGGGGGAGCTTGTGGTTGGCTGAGACTGCTTTGCGGAGGTGACGGGCGGTGGAAAAGTGGCGGTGAGGATGGATTGTGCGGAGCATGGAGAGGGAAGTGGGGAGGTGCATATTGAAGTGGAAGTGTGGGCGGTGATGCAGGCTAGAGAAGCAATGATGACGGAGATTTGAGGCTCCGCGATTAAACTTCACTTGCCAATGGCTTCATTAATGAACCCGTTTTCATTAACTCGAGTGAGGATTGTAATATGAAAGAAGCGCCGGGTGATCAACGTCTGATGAAGTAGCTATAGAGCGAAGGATGAGTGCATCAAAGACCCATCCTGACTCTCAAGCCACCGGGCTTGACTGCTCAGCTTCTTCGCTACCCTCAGTAGCAGCACCTACTGCCAGTTCATCAGAAGCAACTAGCTCCACAATGTCGGGACTGACGCCCGGCCCAGCGTCAGCGACTTCGGCCAGCTCGGCCTCTCCAGGTGCAACAGTGACAGGCGCTGCCGCCGTAGCGACTCCATCTGCGTTCTGCTCACCCTTCTCCTTCGCCTCCTCCTCCGTGACAGCAGCCTCCCAATCCTCCACAACCTCCTCCCTCCTCATCTTCTCCTTACTCCTCGCCTTCACCACAACCGGCGCCTTCTTAGCAAACGTCACCTTCCCATTCCCCACCCCGCTAAGCGCAGCAAAAGTATTACTCGCCGCGTAGCTCGGCTTGGAGGTAAGGAACTTCGGTCCACTGGACTTAGCCGCCACGCGTGACCAGCCGTCGGCTACGGCGTCGGACTCGCGATATGTGATGTTGAGAGAAGAGTCTGCGGTACAGAGTTGTAGGATGCCGTAGCTTTTGGCTGCGATCGCTGTCGCGAGCGCGGGTTTGAGGTCCTTCAGCGTAGACTCAAGCTCGGTAGGCGACATAGAGACAGGAGTGGCTTTGAGTACGACCTCTTCGTTGGGCAGGAAGGAGATGTCGAAAGCTACAGCGGAGTCCGGCGGTAGCACAGAGGCAACCTCCTGCCGTAGCTCCTCAACCGTGAGCCCGAAGCGAGGATGCGATATGACGAAGCTATTGCATGGCTCAGCTGTTTCGTTTGCTTTGCCCTTACGAGCGCTCTCGGTCTCGGAATTGTAAGCACTGCCCGCTGCTGCACGCTGAGCTTGCCTAATGCGCAGGCTTTCTGCTAATGTCTTGTTGGGTGCCGAGACGAATCGCGGTGTCTTCCACACCATCACATGGCGATGCGGTTCGGGATCCATACTCTCCGAGTCCAGCCCAAAGTCATTTGCAAGTGAGTGTATGAAGTTCCGCTCCCTAGACTTCATCGGCTTGAACCGCAGTCGACGCTCCTCATCGCTAGTAGCGAAGACGCGGAACTCACGTTCTTGGGTCTGCGACCACTTGATGTGCTCAGCGAAGAGGTTCAGAGTCTCAGTCGTATAGGGAACGTGGTCTCCGCCTTCCACATGAAGGGACTGATCGATGTGCAGCGCAACGGCAAGTCTGCGATTCCGCTCAAGTCGAGCGCACTCGTCATTGCATGACAGACTCTTGCCGTTGTTGCCTTCACCTGACTTCGAGGCACCACACTTCATCTCCTGCTTCTGTGCCTGACATTCACAAGTGATGAAGATCTTACTCTGACACGGCTTGTCCTCCTTGCATGGGAACGGCGCGTGACACACGTTCTCGTCCGGGTGCCCACAAGTACTTTTCGGCTTCGCGCAAGCTTGCTGGCAAGTCCTGGCATCCGCATCTTCGCACTCGCCTGCACGATGGCAAGGTTTGCGGCAGAAGTGCGAGCCGCAGCGCAGAGTCTTGCCGCAGATCTCGCCGCAGCGGACGTCTTGAAGCCAGCATTGCTGGTTCTTGAGAGTCTTCTTACCGCACATGCAGCGCTTCTCCATCAGAAAGGGGCATTTGGTGCAGGGCTCTTCATCCAGATGACAGGTATGCGGGACGCGAGGGTGGCCGCAGTTCTTTGGCCGGGTACAGTTGTAACGACATGGCGGAGACGATGTGCCGCATGGTAGTGGTGGCTGTAGCACTGTGCGCCCGCAGGGGCAGGCAATCTCCTCGAAGATGGCTTCCCGGCAGGTTTCGCACGGACCCTTGTGACATAGGTCCTGGCATATGTGGATGCCGCACTTGAGCAGACGACCGCACTGCCGCGTACAGATGTGCTCCGCTTCGAAGCCATCATCGATAGCGCGTGGTGCGGAGCCGAGAGGTCGCTGCTTACGCTTGAGGTTCTGCCGATCCAGTGCCTTGCGCTCCCCAGGACAGCAGTGCTCGTCACATGCATGGCGTCCACAGTTGAGGTTCACTCGACACACTCGTCGACATTGTGGCTGCTCTTCCGTGCCTTGGTGACACACCGTCTTACACTCCACCCTGCCACAGCGGCACTTGATTGTGACGACCTCCATGCAAGGCGCGCAGTTGCCAGTGTGGCAGATTTGCTTACACTCGTGTCCGCAAGCCAACGACTTGTCGCATGGCCGATCACAGCTGGGGATCGGATCTTCGCAGGTCTGACGAATAGTGTCGGATATCTGACCGAGTGGAGTCTTCCCACATGGGCAATGTTCGACAACGTCAGGTGATCGTGGACAATGTTGCGCAGCAGGATCTTGCACGTGGCAACGCTGCTCACATCGATGAACGCCGCAGTCGAAGCTCAAATTGCACTCGTTGTCGCAAATGAAGGAGCCGGTCCAGGTTTCGATCTCAATGTCGCCATCTGCATCTGATCGCTGGAGCTGACTTTCCTTTTCATCCCCTCGATCTCCGCAAAGGAGATCCTGCTCCGACTGACCACAATAGCATCGCGCAGGTACGAGCTCTTCGCAACCTCCACACAGGCCCTCGTGGCAAGGTTTCGGGCAGTTGTGCTGTCCACACGGCATCAGCTCATCGCACACTTCTCCACAGCTCCAGCCGCGGTCGTAGTCTGTCTCAGAGCATCGCTTGCTGACTTCGTGCCGACCACAGAAGCAGATTTGCTTCGGACCGACGTGCGAACAGGGCGGACATGGTCCAGCGTGGCAAGTCAGTGGGCATGGATGTGGACACTTCCTTGCTCTTTCCCGCCCACATGACTGGCCACACGAGTGAGGTGGTAAACCCGCGAGTGGTCTAGGATCTGTCTCCTTATCGCACCAGCAGGTGTAAGACTTCGGGAGAACATCCTTAGGCAAATTGCAGCCTGGGCATCGCCACTGTCGTGGTGGTAAATCGCCGTTTTCCAGATTCTGCTGTGCGGCTGCCGATCCTTCGTTGGCAGACCACTTCTTGACGCATGTCAAGTGGAAGACAGTCCAGCATGTGTGACATGACCAGACTTTGGAGTTGCGTTGGACGTCGCTTGTGCAGATTGGACATTCGTAGTGGCCGTTGTCAATGTCCTCGTGCGTCCGTGTGGCAATGTCGGGTGCCAGTGATTTCGATGCTCGTCGTTTAGGTGGTAGTCGCTGTCGAAGCGCCTGCTTTGGTTGCGATCGCGGTGCATGTTGCTGACCAGGGACGAATTCAGTAGCATCTGCCTGTAATTGATTGGTGGCCGCGGGATCAGTAGGCGCTCCCTGCTGTGTGAGCTGCCCACCGAATCGCCTACCATTTAATGTCCGCTCAGGAACATGAGACGTCGGCCTTGCGCCTCTGCCGCGCCCTCTTCGTGACGAAGCATTCCGTGCTGGTCCCTCGCTGGCAGAGTTGTCGGCACTTGATGCGGTTGCACTCGCAG
>KZ111164.1:201265-212670 GCA_002077045.2 Rachicladosporium sp. CCFEE 5018
ACAGTCCAGCATGTGTGACATGACCAGACTTTGGAGTTGCGTTGGACGTCGCTTGTGCAGATTGGACATTCGTAGTGGCCGTTGTCAATGTCCTCGTGCGTCCGTGTGGCAATGTCGGGTGCCAGTGATTTCGATGCTCGTCGTTTAGGTGGTAGTCGCTGTCGAAGCGCCTGCTTTGGTTGCGATCGCGGTGCATGTTGCTGACCAGGGACGAATTCTGTAGCATCTGCCTGTAATTGATTGGTGGCCGCGGGATCAGTAGGCGCTCCCTGCTGTGTGAGCTGCCCACCGAATCGCCTACCATTTACTGTTCGCCCAGGAACATGAGATGTCGGCCTTGCGCCTCTGCCGCGCCCTCTTCGTGACGAAGCATTCCGTGCTGGTCCCTCGCTGGCAGAGTTGTCGGCACTTGATGCGGTTGCACTCGCAGACTGGTCCACGGGAGCGACCGACGCAGGTCTGAAGCTCAGGGCTGCGGCGCCTCCGCGACCTCTCCGCGGTCCTCTTGGGCGGCTCGATCGTGGTCGTTGATCGGCGACCGGCTGCGAAGTCACAGTGTCGACTTGCATATTGCGAGAGGTTGCTGTCAGTCGTGCTTCCTCCCTAAAGTTGAACAGAATACTTGGATTATTGATGTGGTTGTAGGCTCGTCGACGACGTAGTGAATTCGTATTTTTTGGGAGGATAAATATGCCCGAGGTGGCGATATAGTCGTTGCTTCCGGGTGTTCGATGCCAATGCGCTCCTGCCGGACAACGACTTATATGTTTGTAGAACGGTCACTATGCTTTCCCAGAGATTGGATGGTCGAGGCTATGCGAGAATGAGTCGACTGCTTCGCCTACCTCTCCATGCGAGGAAGAGAGTGATCTTTGTGGCGAAGTGGTATTACTCATGTTGTCTCACAGCCAAATTGTTCTTAGTCCCGGCATCGAAATGCACCGAAGCACCTGGGTGGCGTCACACTGCAGCGGAACAGATCTCCCGTGTACCGCAGAGCCTCGATCTACGTGTGGAGCTTAACGGAGACTTGGTTGCATGAGCTTTCACAAGTCCGCACACTGGCATATTCGTCATGGCTTCCGAGGACCTGACTCCAGTATCCCAAGGTACGAAGCGACCGCACGATGAGGTTGATCAAGGCGAAGCGGACAGATCTGTGAAGCAAGAGGAGAGCGACTCTGATAGCGACGATGACCTTGGACCCGCGTTGCCATCCGCCGATGCGCCCAAGAAGAAGAAGCGACGGCGCCTGCCATACGAGAAGGAGTACATCGCCGCGCTACCTTCAGCTCCGCGATACTCCAAGTCTTTGATGCACAAGGAGCAGCTTGCCTTCACCACATTCACTCCCCATACCGACTTCCTGATCACAAGCTCGATCGATGGTTTCGTCAAGTTCTGGAAGAAAGTCTACGAGGGCATCGAGTTTGTCAAGGAGTTCAAGGCACACAACGGCGAGATCACGAGTGTATCTGTCAGCGCCGATGGTCGCAGCTATGCTACTGCTGGCGCAGATGGGACCATCAAGATCTTTGATGTGGTCAATTTCGATTTGCTGGCAATGCTCGAGCCAGGCTTCATGCCGAAGTGTGTGTGCTTCGTGCATGGGACTGGATCTTCATACCCCACGTTGGCTGTGTCAAGCGAGCAGGATGGGCGTATCGTGATGTACGATGGCCGAGGCGAGTCGCAAACGCCGCTGCACACCATCACTGCACTGCATCGTAAGGCCGTCGTCTTGATGTCGTACAATAATACATACGATTGTGTTGTGTCAGCAGATGAGGGTGGCATGGTGGAATACTGGCGGCCCTCGGGTACATACGAAAAGCCAGACAATGTCTTCGAGATGAAGAGTTCAACATCTCTCTTCGATTTTAAGAAGGCCAGGTCTGTACCATCTTCATTGACAATATCGCCCACTGGCGCTCTCTTCGCCACACTCTCCTTCCCAGACCGCAAGGTTCGTGTATTCGACTTTGCAACGGGTAAATTGCACCGCGTGTACGACGAGAGCATCGACACGATCACCTCGATGCAGCAAGCCGGCACCTTGAGCAGCACGCCTCTCGATGCCGTGGACTTCGGTCGCCGCATAGCCGTCGAGCGCGAAGTCGACAACCCAGCGGTCCGCGGTCGAGCTAATGTAATATTTGACGAGAGCGGCCACTTCATCCTCTACGGCAGCATGCTCGGCACAAAAGTCATAAACACCACCTCAAACCGCCTTGTAAAGCTCTACGGCCGCGAAGAGTCCTTCCGACCTCTCAACATCGCCCTCTACCAAGGCCAGCCAGAAAAGAAATCCATCATCACAGCCCAGATGGCCGCCTCCGACAATCCACTGCTCCAAGCAGCCGAGTCCCGCGACGCAATGCTAACAAGCACCGGCGTCGGTAGAGTCCGCTTCTACATGTTCACGAACGACGGCGAATCTTCCAGATCCGACCGCGACGTGCATAATGAGAAGCCACGCACCATCGTCTCTGCCGCTGATCAAGCCGCAGCAGCAGTCGAGCAAGCCTCACGCTTCGCCACAACAGCTACCCTTCACACCTCGCTAGGCGATATTACATTCCGCATGTTTCCCCAGCACGCCCCCAAGGCAGTCGAGAACTTCACCACCCACGCTCGAAACAACTACTACAACGGCCTGCTCTTCCACCGCGTCATCCGCAAATTCATGATACAGACAGGCGATCCGCTCGGCGACGGCACAGGCGGCGAGTCGATCTGGGGCACGGAGTTTGAAGACGAGTGCACACCCGCACTCAGCCATGATAAGGCTTACACGGTGAGCATGGCGAATGCCGGTCCGAAGACGAATGCGAGTCAGTTTTTCATCACGACTGAGAAGGCACCGTGGCTGGACAATAAGCACACTATCTTTGGACGGGTGGTGAAGGGGATGGAGGTTGTGCATGCCATCGAGAATGTGAGGGTTTGGAAGGAGAAGCCGGTGGAGGATGTGAAGATTGTGAGTGTCAGTCTTGGGTAGACTAGACTGCAAGCGCTGCTACGATGGCATCCATGGCCGACGACTGGGTCGACGCATTGGCTGAAGCTTCAAAGGGTCCGCTCCAGATTAGGCTGAGCTGGTTGGCTCCGTTACGGTCGGACGTCCAGATTTTGTTCGCGTTGTTGATCGGGAAGTCCCTGTACCGCTGTTCGAGACTCGCCTGCTGCAGCATCTGCAAATTCCGAGCGAAGACACCCTTGAACTGGCTTCCATCCGCTCCACAATCGGGCTCACAAGCATCGTGCAGAATCCCGTTGGCATCCGTCAGTGTAGCGATCGCAGCATCAGCTATCTTCTTCGCTATGGTAATGTAAAATTTATCACCAGTAGCCTTGCTGAGCTCTGTCAGACCCCCAAGAATCACGCCCTGGTTGTACGACCACACTGTGCCGCCGTTGTTCTTACAATCGCCCGTCAGCCCATCGTTGATAGTGTATTTCGAATTGATCATCCCACTCGCATCAAACCAGTTCCACTGCCTCTCCGCCCAATCAAGATAGTACTGTCGCATTCCTCCACCCACTCGGTTCGCCAGGTGCGCAGCAACATCCAAGAACAGCTCGTTGGCAATAGCGTTCACATAAGTATGCGCCTTGTCCCACCAGATCCCACCGCAAGGTGTCGTGTTAAAGGACTTGGCCATGTCGTCAAAGATACTCTCCGCAGTCTCAAGATACTGTCGGTTTCCAGTCACATCGTACACGGCGATCCAGGCAAGCGCCCACCAGCCTTCATCGTCGTAGTAGTCGTTCAGAAAGCCATTAGTCTGACGCCAGGGCGGGAGAGGCCAGGTGGGAGGGAGGTGCGGCCAGGATTGTCCTGGACCTGGACCATAGTATGTCCATGGGAGATGGTGAGAGGTGACTGTCTTTTGCATCTGAAGGTTGTAGAGTTCAGCTTTTGTCCAGGTTGTGGGCCATATGTAGGATGCGGAGACTCTGACCTTGGGGTCGATGAGAGCGAGGTCCGCGATTGTGGTTAGGCCTGTGAGTGGTGGTCAGACTCGAGCCGCTACTCCATGTAGTGTTTGGAGGCGGAGACGCACAGTTGGCACTATTCCACCAGCCCGTTGACGGGATCCAGAGACCAGTCGTGTGATTGAACCATTGCTGCAAGACGTTGAAGCTCATTTCTGCATTGCCCAGGGTCACGGCATGACTAGACGAAAGGAAAGTCGCTGTGGAGCACAGCAAAGAAGTGAGCGAGGTTCTCACAACGATAGCAGATATGATGTGTTGCACTTTACCTCCACTCGTCCAGCTCACTGGTAACATGAACTTATAAGCCCATGGAGACCATATCATCCTACCCGCTGCACTACGAGAACTTCACGCTATGTCGTGAGGGGAAGAGGATGCCAATGAAGTCACACCGTGGACGCTGTGCATTCCTATTGCACGAGCATGGCGAATGCAGTGTCATCCAGCCGTAGATCAATGCCACTAGGAGATTCCATGTGAGGAAGGATTTTGGTGGTGCAGAGGAATGTCGCAGAGCTTCCAAAGGAAGACGGCCGTGGAGCCGGAGGTGGAGCCGATGGTTTATCACTTCGAAGGACGCCGACGCGATCCATATTAAGGGGCGGGCACGCATTCTGCACCACTTCCCTCTTCAGTCTACTGCTCTGGCGAGGAGGCGGCATGATTATGAACAGAGTATCTCCAAAAGGACGCAAGAGCAGTGGAGCTTGAGCTGCTTACGTGACCATGATTACGATGTCTCGAAAGTACAGGGACGGAGTGTGATTCCAAACACCTCATCTACCAATAGCTTGATCGAGCTTGGCTCTTATAGCATATCACGGGTACGGTCTTCATCTCACTTTGTGTTCATTGTGGTGCCTCAGTATACAATATCCATTTCTTCTCAAAATGCCCCCACCATCAGCAGCTCCAACGTGAGCGATCCCCAAATGCATGCTCCAGTGTTCGGCTCTTCGCTGACGAACATAGGCTCGAAGCACTCGCCATCAAGCTCGCCGCTGAAGGTCCACACAAAATCTTTCCAACGCCACGACTCGTCCAGATCCTTCATAATGGCGTCTACATCGTGCGCACGACAGGAGCTGCCTTTGTCTGGGAAGTGCCCTACTATCCCCAGCTCTACTTTCCAGCCGCAGCTCTGAAAGCCGAAGGCTTACAAGTCAGCGCTGGAGATGAAATTAAGTCCAAAGATGGCAAAGTCATCGCCCACAGATTGACACTCAAAGTCGGCGATAAGTCAACAGACGATTGCATTCGTTGGGTTGATGACCTCTCCGGACTAGGCAAAGCTCTAGCTGGCTTGGTAAAGATCACCTTCAATGCAGTAGACCAATGGTTCGAAGAAGCTACTCCGATCTACATACATCCAAAAGACCCATTCAAACGCATCGACATCCTGCAATCGACTCGGCCCATGAAGATCTCCATCCAAGGCGTCACGGTGGCTGAGACGTCAAGCTCGATGCATTTGTACGAGACTGGACTGCCGTGTAGATACTACTTCCCGCTTACGAACGTGAAGGCTGGAGTGCTTGTGAAGAGTGATTTGAAGACTGGGTGTCCTTATAAGGGCGAGGCGGAGTATTATAGTGTTGATCTAGGGGAGGGGAGGGTGGCGAAGGACGTGGTGTGGTATTACACGAGGCCGACGTTGGAGTGTGCGAAGATTGAAGGTGAGTACACCATGCTGTCGCAGAAGAACATGAAAGAGTATATATGCTGACGAGACTGCAGGACTGGTTTGCTTCTACAACGAGAAGGTTGACATTGAGCTTGATGGGAAGAAGCTCGAGAAGCCGGTCTCTCCGTTCTCATGATGGCATCGTTGCTCAGCACGCAGCAATACCAGATCTATTCACTGATCGGGCGGCTCCATACTATGTCGAAAATCAAACGAAGCCAGAGCTCGTCGGGTTCGGACATGCACAACGTAGATGAGCAAGCACTACAACACTTGTGCAAGCATGAGGCACTTCACCATCCGGCGCCGAGCAATGAAGCAGTGCTGAAAGGCCATGCAACCAGTACACTACCCTCGCGCGTCGACGAGGTGGTCAGAAGCTGCTGTTGCATCGAAGTGCCGCCCATTGAGTCGAAGCTTTCGCTCGGTGGATTGCTTTGTGCAGAAGCGCCCATGGCTCTGGCTGTGCCACCACGCCGCAGCTTGTGCTATGGTGTGCTCCGTCGAGTACTAGTACGTCGTGCTCTCACAGGGCTCACAGCCGCAAGTGCCGTTGCTAGTTAGTACTGTTGCACCGTCGGAAATTATGTGATATCGTAGAGTGAAACAAATGCTCGAGTGAGGTAAAACATGGCGTACATGGATTGATGTGATATTTGCGAAGTGAGTGACGAAATCCCGCGCGGCTAAACCCATTAGCGTGCGTTGGCACGTGCGGCTTATAGTAACGCAAGGAGGCTGACCCACATTCGAATACCATGGATTATTGAGATGCCTCACCCTCCCACACTCATGTCTACAACACATTCGCGAATCACACTCCAATCAGCCACTACATATTGCTAGCCAATCACTATCAGGGGACTCGTCGAGTCTCCCACAGTTACTGCCATCTCCGCCGAGTCCCGTCTCGAGTCACAACACCGCCCCGTCTGACGCCAAGGGCGGTGTGATCAACGGGATCCGTCTTATGGCGCCATGCCTCCTGGAAGAGCTTCAGGAGCAGCAGTGAACTTCCGACTACGAGACGTTATCATCTGGACACTTCTCGTACCCACATTTGTGGCCGCTCTGCAGCAGCAGTCACAACATGCCTACCCCTCCCCTTCCGCCCCGCTGGACGCGGCGGTAGCCACAGCCCAACGTCGTTATGACGAGGCAGCAGACTCGCTCAATACGCGTATGAGCGAGCACCGTAGCTTCAGGGATACGTACCCTGATAAAGCGCGAACTACCCACAGCGAGCGCGCCCTTGCGACTTTGTCTCCAGCCGAGTCTGACCCGGCTGTTCGAGCACCACCTGCGTCCAGATCGGCAGCTACTGCTGGTCTGGGCTCGCGACATTTGGCGCGGTCTTTGCAGGACTGGCAAGTCGAGGATATCATACTCCTGGCGACCGTTGATGGAAGTATACACGCGCGAGACCGTACCAATTTTGCCCACAGATGGCAGCTGCAGTCCGATGAGCCGATGGTGGAGACGGTGTACCATCGAAATAATAGGTCGGTGGACGAGCATGGTGTGGTGCACGAAGATCCGCTATGGATTGTGGAGCCCAGCCAGGATGGTAGCATCTACATGTACTCGCCTGGATCCGGTGTCAAGGGGATGCAGAGACTCGGCTTCACGGTGAAGGAGCTTGCGGATCTATCACCGTACTCCTCAGAGGGGTACCCTGCATTTGCCTACACCATGGAGAAGAAGACTGCACTCTACACAGTAGATGCTCGTACTGGCGCTGTGTTGAAGTACTTCAGCTCAAGCGGGTCAATGACCAACACCGATCAGAGCTGCAGGCGGAGCAACCCACTGGAAGCGGTAGATGGAGATGAGTGTCAGAGCGTAGGGAAGCTTATGCTGGGGAGGACCGAATACACTATCGGCGTGCAGGATGCCAATACAGGAGACCAGATCAGCACCATTAAGTACTTCGAATGGGTACCGAATACTCGTGACCAGGATCTCCAAAGCATGTACAAGAGTACGCTCGACAACAAGTATGTCTACACTCGACATGATGGCACTGTCTTCCGTCCTGCCCGGGCTACTGATAACAGACCTGCCTCGCTCCATCACAAATTCTCCTCTCCAGTGGCCAGAGTGTTCGATGTCATTCGGCCGAACGAAGAGGAGCCTCAGGACGTACCGCTCATAGTCCTGCCACAGCCCGTTCCTCCACGTATCGGCGATGCTCTGGACGATGACATGCCACCGAGCGTCTTCGTGAATTGTACCGAATCAGGCAGCTGGTATGCCTTGAGCGACGACAACTACCCCGAAATCACGCACGAAGCACCTTTTGCGAGCTGCTACGAGCGAGCAGCATTGCCGGGATTACCGCTTGCTAAGCGTGAGATGAAACGTTTCGTTGGTGTGCATCCTCTCGAGATTTACGAGCAAGTGGCTAGCACGCCTTCCATTGGCGCTGGAAACTATCTTGGCCTCGATGCACCGCCGCCGAGAAAGGTGGAGGCTGATTTGCTGCCACCACCGCCTGCTCAGTTACCCCGATTCCAGCTACCCTCGTGGTGGCTTGTCGCCATTGTAATGTTCCTTCTACTGGGTGTGGTCCCGATCTCGAGAAAGTATCCCGATGTGCTCAAAGATATGAGGTTTCTCCGGAATAACAGAAGCACGCTTATGGATAGATCAAGGGAACCCTTGGTGCAACCCATCACCACCGTTCCACAGGAGAAGCACCTAATTCGCGATGACGAACCTGCCCAGGAACTGATTTTCTCTCCTGGCGTTCCGGCCCAATCGGTCGAGGACGATGACGATCTCGAGCAGGTCGATGCTGATGACGGTAGTCCCCCTCCTGCTGAAGGACTGGACGAAAATGGCGCACCCAGGAAGAAGAAGGCGCATCGTGGGCGCCGCGGTGGTAAAAAGCAGAAAGAGAAAGAGGGTGGTGTCCAAGCGTTAACGCCTGCAACAGAGGTCATCAGCGTGAAAGAATCAGAGAGTCTGCAGATATCCGGTGCACTGCAGATCAACAGCCTGGTCATTCACACTGACAAGGTCATCGGAGAGGGTGGCTGTGGTACGTCGGTCTTCGAGGGTGCCTTCGGCGGGCGTGCAGTTGCAGTCAAACGCATGCTATCGCGCTATTTCGAGCTGGCGTCGCAAGAAGTGTCCTTCCTACAGCAAAGTGATGACCACGAGAACGTCATTCGATACTATTGCCAGGAGAAGGACAATACTTTCCTCTACATTGCTCTCGAGCTATGCCAAGCTAGTCTCTTCGAGATATGGGAGCCGGAGAAAGCAAGAACCGAGGAGAGGATGCTTCAATTGCGCAAGTTGAAACGCGACATTCAGTCTGATATCCCTCGCAATCTGAAGCAGCTTGCTAAAGGGGTACAGCACCTACACAAGCTGCGGATCATACATCGCGATATCAAGCCGCAGAATATCCTGGTCGCGTTCCCAAAGTCCAAGTACGTCGACACGGGACCTCGAATGGTGATCTCTGATTTCGGACTCGGTAAGAACCTGCCCGAAAACGTGAGCACTTTGGTCGATCCTACGGGCAATGCCGGAACTTTGGGATGGAAGGCTCCTGAACTCATCTCGAAGACGACGCGCGAAACGGACAGTGATCATAGTCAGATCAGTGTGGGTAGTGAGAGTGGCAGTAACGGCACTGCGGGCGTCAAGCGTGCCGCCGACATCTTCTCGCTAGGCTGCCTATTCTTTTGGATGTTGACCGATGGCGTTCACCCTTACGAGGACGAAGACGACAACAGCTGGATGCCAATGCGAGAGCTCAACATCAAACGCGACCGCAAGCGACTCGACGTGCTACAACGATGGTCAGACGCGTATGAACCCCTGCAATTGATAACGTCGATGCTGGAACATGCCCCCGAAAATCGACCCACCGCCTTGCAAGTCTTGAATCATCCTTTCTTCTGGACCGCCGAGACGCGGCTAGCCTTCCTTTGTGATGTGAGCGATCACTTTGAACGCGAACCGCGTGGCACCTACGAGGACTACTACGCCGGCGACTCAATGGCTCTTCGTATCCTGCAGTCCCGTGCCCGAGAAGTCATCGGCAATGGCAACAACTTCCTTGCTAAGCTTGATCGCTCGTTTGTCGACACGCTTGGGAAACAAAGAAAGTACTCTGGCGATCGATTGTTGGACTTACTTCGCGCGCTGCGGAATAAGAAGAACCATTATGAAGATATGCCGGAGGATGTCAAGAAGCGCGTTGGGTCGTTGCCGGGAGGGTATCTCACGTACTGGACTAATAAGTTCCCATTGTTGTTGATGGCTTGTTATGAGGTTGTACATGAGTGTGGCGTGGAAGGGGGCAGATTCAAGGGGTATTTCGAGGGAATTGCTTAGATGCTTGTGGTAACATCCTGTGCTTCCGAGCAGGAATCGCTTTCGCGAGCGACGGTGAGAGAATAGATACTATCTTTGTAGCATTAACATTTTTCACGGTGACTCGTGTCTTTCGATGCCGCTATGATTGCACATCTCACGCTAAAGTTGAAGAGGGCCTGAGGATCACTGACTCTCTATCTCTGGACGCTCCACGGCTCTGTGTATGACCTTTAGAGACGTGTTACGGTACATAAACCAACTTATCACAGAGCTCATAACTACAGCAGCACGAGCTTCTGAACTGTAGACGGAAACTCCATGATAGTGCCGTAACAAACCCGTGAATGTACTTTCAGTTGTATGACACTGCTGATCGTCATTCCCCGACGCGTGATGTCTGGAATTTTGACTTTTCGAATACGCGACAGGGATCTCCGGTATGACCCCTTTGGGCGTGAGCCAAGAATAGAAAGGGCTTAGCGGCGAGCACAGCTCGCACCCTGCACGTCTACTCCCAGGAGCTTGCTTATGCGGCTTGCAGATGAGATGTCACGCCGCCTGTGCCGGACACCGGATACTCGCAGGTGTCAGTACTGTCGCAGACGAAAGTCGATATTGCTAGTAACGTTGGTGTTGCATGAACAAAGGATTGGGAGACGCTGATGTACAGCCCAAAATCTTGTGACGAGAATCTCAGGGGAACGAAGTGTGTAGCCTGACCTAGCGTCGACTATACAGTAGTATGTATGTTCTTGTCAGAATTGAATGATGCATTTTCCAAGGTCTGCCACCCCAATTACCACCCACGCTCGACCAAAGCGCCGTTACCGCTCAAAGCAAGAGTACGAAAGCCCAGCCCATGACCTCTCTACATCAGCGTAGCCCGCTTGTGGACTGCTGCGCAGTTCGTGGGTACGGTAATGTTCAGGTCAGCCAACCAAGCACCAGAGTTGAACTCGCTGAAGGTCTCCTTGATCAACCACTTCTGGCCACCATTGTAGTTACGGACCACTTGCTGGACAGCGATGCCAGTGACTTGCTGTGCGTTGCTGCCGCCCGGTGCCGAGGACCTCCAGCGCATGGTGACGGTGTCGCACGAGTGCCAGACGTTGAGGATCTCGAAGGGAATGTTTGGCTGGCCGCCCTGGCCGGCCTCGAACTGCGAACGGCTGCTGAAGGTAGCGGTGCCGAGGGGAGCGTGGCCAGTCGCGCAACCGTTGTTGATGAGCTCGTTGACGGAGTCGGAGTAGTCGACGTAGCTAGGATCGCTGTTAATGATTGCAGGGATAGAAGGTACAGAGGGTTAACACGTACTCAGTAGTCAGGACGGAGTCTGCGAGGCCGTTCGAGTAGTCGCTGATGAGGGACTTGAAGTTGTTGGCGA
>KZ111164.1:212770-236112 GCA_002077045.2 Rachicladosporium sp. CCFEE 5018
GGACCATCAAGATCTTTGATGTGGTCAATTTCGATTTGCTGGCAATGCTCGAGCCAGGCTTCATGCCGAAGTGTGTGTGCTTCGTGCATGGGACTGGATCATCATACCCCACGTTGGCTGTGTCAAGCGAGCAGGATGGGCGTATCGTGATGTACGATGGCCGAGGCGAGTCGCAAACGCCACTGCACACCATCACTGCACTGCATCGTAAGCCCGTCGTCTTGATGTCGTACAATAATACATACGATTGTGTTGTGTCAGCAGATGAGGGTGGCATGGTGGAATACTGGCGGCCCTCGGGTACATACGAAAAGCCAGACAATGTCTTCGAGATGAAGAGTTCAACATCTCTCTTCGATTTTAAGAAGGCCAGGTCTGTACCATCTTCATTGACAATATCGCCCACTGGCGCTCTCTTCGCCACACTCTCCTTCCCAGACCGCAAGGTTCGTGTATTCGACTTTGCCACGGGTAAATTGCACCGCGTGTACGATGAGAGCATCGATACGATCACCTCGATGCAGCAAGCCGGCACCTTGAGCAGCACGCCTCTCGATGCCGTGGACTTCGGTCGCCGCATAGCCGTCGAGCGCGAAGTCGACAACCCAGCGATCCGCGGTCGAGCCAATGTAATATTTGACGAGAGCGGCCACTTCATCCTCTACGGCAGCATGCTCGGCACAAAAGTCATAAACACCACCTCAAACCGCCTTATAAAGCTCTACGGCCGCGAAGAGTCCTTCCGACCTCTCAACATCGCCCTCTACCAAGGCCAGCCAGAGAAGAAATCCATCATCACAGCCCAGATGGCCGCCTCCGACAATCCACTGCTCCAAGCAGCCGAGTCCCGCGACGCAATGCTAACAAGCACCGGCGTCGGTAAAGTCCGCTTCTACATGTTCACGAACGACGACGAAGCTTCCAAATCCGACCGCGACGTGCATAATGAGAAGCCACGCACCATCGTCTCTGCCGCTGATCAAGCCGCAGCAGCAGTCGAGCAAGCCTCACGCTTCGCCACAACAGCTACCCTTCACACCTCGCTAGGCGATATCACGTTCCGCATGTTTCCCCAGCACGCCCCCAAGGCAGTCGAGAACTTCACCACCCACGCCCGGAACAACTACTACAACAGCCTGCTCTTCCACCGCGTAATCCGCAAGTTTATGATCCAAACCGGCGACCCGCTAGGCGACGGTACCGGCGGCGAGTCAATCTGGGGAACGGAATTCGAAGACGAGTGCACGCCCGCACTCAGCCATGATAAGGCTTACACTGTGAGCATGGCGAACGCGGGGCCAAAGACGAATGCGAGTCAGTTCTTTATAACGACTGAGAAAGCGCCGTGGCTGGACAATAAGCATACTATCTTTGGACGAGTGGTTAAGGGAATGGAGGTTGTGCATGCCATTGAGAATGTGAGGGTTTGGAAGGAGAAGCCGGTGGAGGATGTGAAGATTGTGAGTGTCAGTCTTGGGTAAGCTCAACTAGACGGAGAGCGCTGCTACAATTGCGTCCAGCGCCGAGGAGTGTTTCGAGGCATTTGCTGGAGCTTCGAAGGGGCCGCTCCAAATAAGACTGAGCTGATTGGCCGTGTTGCGGTCGGAAGTCAAGATGCTGTTCGCATTGTCGAATAGGAAGTCCCTGTACCGCGATTCGGGACTCGCTTGCTGCAGGATTTGCAGATTCCGAGCGAATACGCCCTTGAATTGGCTTCCGTCTGCTCCACAGTCCGGTTCGCAAGCATCATGGAGTATACCATAGCATCAGTCAACGCAGCGATTGCAGCGTCAGCTATCTTCTTCGCTGTGATAATGTAGGACTTTTTGCCAGTAGCCTTGCCGAGCTCTGTCAGACCACCAAGAATGATGCCCTGATTGTACGACCAGACGGTCCCGTCGTTATTCTCACAATCACCCGTGAGCCCATCGTTGATAGTGTGGTCCGAGTTGATCATCCCACTCCCCTCAAACCACTCCCACTGCCTCTCCGTCCAATCAAGATAATACTGCCGTTTCGCTCCGCCAGCTCGATTCGCCAAATGCGCAGCAACATCCAAGAACAGCTCGTTGGCAATAGCGTTCACATAAGTATGCGCCTTGTCCCACCAGATCCCACCGCAAGGTGTCGTGTCAAAGGACTTGGCCATGTCGTCAAAGATACTCTCCGCAGTCTCAAGATACTGTCGGTTTCCAGTCACATCGTACACGGCGATCCAGGCAAGCGCCCACCAGCCTTCATCGTCGTAGTAGTCGTTCAGAAAGCCATTAGTCTGACGCCAGGGCGGGAGAGGCCAGGTGGGAGGGAAGTGCGGCCAGGGTTGTCCTGGACCTGGACCATAGTATGTCCATGGGAGATGGTGAGAGGTGACTGTCTTTTGCATCTGAAGGTTGTAGAGTTGAGCTTTTGTCCAGGTTGTGGGCCATATGTAGGATGCGGAGACTCTGACCTTGGGGTCGATGAGAGCGAGGTCCGCGATTGTGGTCAAGCCTAGGCTGGCTGTCAGCACTGTGAATTGTAAGTGGCAAAAGGGAAAGGGAGCTACAGTTTGCGCTGTTCCACCAGCCTGTCAAGGGAATCCAGAGACCAGTGGAGTGATTGTACCATTGCTGGAGAACATCGAAGCTGATCTCTGCATGCTGTAAGGTCACCGCATGACTGGAGGAGAAGAGATTGGCTGTAAAGTACAGCAGAACGGTGAGCGAACGTCTCATGGCCATGGAGGATATGGAGAGTTGTACCTACCTTCGGTCGTCCAGCTCACGGGTAACATCAGCTTATAAGCCCATTTAGACCATAGCATTATGCCTGCTGTACTACGAGAACGCTACGCCATTCTTATGAGGGGAAGTTCATGCTAGCGAAGTCACACAGCCGCTACAGCGAGCTTCTGCTGGGCGACCATGGCGAATGCAGTATACATGAGCTGCAGATCGCTGCCACTAGGAAATATGTGGTGAGAGGATCTTGGGTCTGCAAAGGGACGTAAAGCTTCTACTGTAGAGGAGGAGGCTATGGAGCCGGGCGCGGAGCCGGTGGGTGGTCTCCTCGCGTCAAAGCAGTCCATCACCCTCCATCAAATCTTACACCGTTCCTGGGACTAATACCTGCTTCAGTCCGTTGGTCTCGCGAGAGCGCAACGAGCGTGACTTTCAGGTTCACTGAGTTACATGCACAGCAAGAGCTATGAACTGCTTACGTGACCATGATTACGATGTCCCGAAGATGAGCACGATGAGGTACATGTACGCAGCGTGATTCCAAACATCTCACGTGCAATTCCTTCGATCGACATTGGATTCCATAGCATAAGTTGGGTACAGTCTCGATCGCACTTTGTCATCCTTGACCTACCTCAGTGCACAATTCCAAGACTCTCTTCGACATGCCTCCACCATCAGCAGCTCCAACGTAAGTGAACCTCAAGGCGTACTGCACTCCATAGCACCTTACTAACGGACGAAGACTCAAGGCTCTCGCCGTCAAGCTCGCCAAGGAAGGCCCGCACAAAGCTCTCCCAACGCCACGGCTCGTACAGATCCTCCACAATGGCGTCTACATCGTCCGCACGACTGACGCCGTCTTCGTCTGGGAAGTGCCGTACTACCCTCAGCTCTACATTCCCGCCTCATCTCTAAAGGCCGATGGCTTGCAAGTCAGCACTCGCGATGAGATCAAGTCCGACGATGGCAAAATCATCGCTCAAAGATTGACGCTGAAAGTCGGCTCCAAATCGACGGACGAGTGCATTAGATGGGCCGACGATCTCCAGGGTCCAGGCAAATCTCTCGCTGGCCTCGTCAAGATCACTTTCAACGCAGTAGACCAATGGTTCGAAGAAGCCACGCCAATCTACATCCACCCAAAGGACCCATTCAAACGTATCGACATACTCCAATCGACCCGCTCCATCAAAATTTCGATTCAAGGTGTTACGGTGGCTGAGACGACAAGCTCGATGCATTTGTACGAGACTGGACTGCCGTGTAGATACTACTTCCCGCTTACGGACGTGAAGCCTGGGGTGCTTGTGAAGAGTGACTTGAAGACTGGATGTCCTTACAAGGGCGAGGCGGAGTATTATAGTGTTGATCTGGGAGAGGGTAGGGTCGCGAAGGATGTGGTGTGGTATTACACGAGGCCTACGTTGGAGTGTGCGAAGATTGAAGGTGAGTTGCTACATATGTGGTGACAATGTGAAGCGGTTTGTACTGACGAAGATCGACAGGCTTGGTTTGCTTCTACAATGAGAAGGTCGACATCGAGATCGATGGCAAGAAGTTGGAGAAGGTAGCATCGCCATTCTCGTGATGCTGTCATCTACCATTACGCGGCAGCACCACACCTAATTGATCGCCCAGCACCTGTTCCTATTTTACTGTTTGACCGAAGGGCGTTCTCGTCGTGACAGGTTCGCAGAACGCAAGTTCATCAGTGCTACGTGGCACTCATGCGTACACGAGGCACTTCTGATACAGCCGCCAGAGCGGCTGGTTGTGCAGGTTGGCCATCAAGCAAGCTTCTGAAGTTGCGCGGCAGCACTCAGATCACGACTTACTCCTGCATGAAAGCGCCTGCCTTTGAGCTCGCCAGATAGTCTGTTGGCTTCCCTTGTGCAGAAGCGCCCATGGCTCTGGCTGTGCCACTGCGCCGCAGCTTGTGTCAGCACGGCCGTATGATCCTCAGGGCATTTCCCAAGCCGATACTGATTTCATGAGCCTCATAGCAGCCGCAAAGGTCTGGGAGTGAGCTGGAAAGAGCCTCAGCGATGAATATTAGCTTCCTATGGAAACCATCCGTATACTGAGGTGAACATGGATGTGATATTTGCCAAGTGAGTGACGAAATCCCGCGCGGCTGAACCCATTAGCGTGTGTTGGCACGTGCGGCTTATAGTAACGCAAGGAGGCTGACCCACATTCGAATGCCATGGATATTGAGATGCCTCACCCTCTCACACTCATGTCTACACCACATTCGCGAATCACACCCCAATCACCCACTACATATTGCTAGCCATCACTATCCGGAGGCTTCCCGAGTCTCCCACAGTCACTGCCATCTCCGCCGCGTCCCATCTCGAGTCATCACAACACCCCCCCGTCTGACGCCAAGAGCGGTGGTATAAGTGCGACACGTTCATGGCGACATGCCTCCTAGAAGACCTTCAGGACCGGCAGTGAATTTCAGACTACGGGATGTCATCATCTGGACACTCCTCGTCCCAACCTTTGTGGCCGCTCTGCAGCAGCAGTCACAACATGCCTACCCCTCCCCTTCCGCCCCGCTGGACGCCGCGGCAGCTACAGCCCAACGTTGTTATGACGAGGCAGCAGACTCGCTCAATACGCGAATGAGTGAGCACCGTAGCTTCAGGGATACGTACCCTGATAAAGCGCGAACTACCCACAGCGCGCGCGCCCTAGCGACATTGTCTCCAGCCGAGTCTGACCCGGCTGTTCGAGCACCACCTGCGTCCAGATCGGCAGCTACTGCCGGTTTGGGCTCGCGACATTTGGCGCGGTCTCTGCAGGATTGGCAAGTCGAGGATATCATACTCCTGGCGACCGTTGATGGAAGTATACACGCGCGAGACCGTACCAATTTTGCCCACAGATGGCAGCTACAGTCCGATGAGCCGATGGTGGAGACGGTGTACCATCGGAACAATAGGTCGGTGGATGAGCATGGTGTCGTGCACGAAGATCCTCTTTGGATAGTGGAACCTAGCCAGGATGGAAGTATCTACATGTACTCGCCCGGATCCGGTGTCAAGGGGATGCAGAGACTCGGCTTCACGGTGAAGGAGCTTGCGGATCTATCACCGTACTCCTCGGAGGGGTATCCTGCATTTGCCTACACCATGGAGAAGAAGACTGCACTTTACACAGTGGATGCACGGACTGGCGCTGTGTTGAAGTACTTCAGCTCGAGCGGGTCAATGACCAACACCGACCAGAGCTGTCGGCGGAGCAACCCATTGGAAGCGGTAGACGGAGATGAGTGTCAGAGCGTAGGAAAGCTTATGCTGGGGAGAACCGAGTACACTATTGGTGTCCAAGATGCCAACACTGGAGACCAAATTAGCACTATCAAGTACTTTGAATGGGTACCGAATACTCGTGACCAGGATCTCCAACGCATGTACAAGAGTACGCTCGACAACAAGTATGTCTACACTCGACATGATGGCACTGTCTTCCGTCCTGCCCGGGCTGCTGATAACAGACCTGCCTCGCTCCATCACAAATTCTCCTCTCCGGTGGCCAGAGTGTTCGATGTCATTCGGCCGAATGAAGAGGAGCTTCAGGACGTACCGCTCATAGTCCTGCCACAGCCCGTTCCTCCACGTATCGGCGACGCTCTGGACGATGACATGCCCCCGAGCGTCTTCGTGAATTGTACCGAATCAGGCAGCTGGTATGCCTTGAGCGATGACAACTACCCCGAAATCACGCACGAAGCACCTTTTGCGAGCTGCTACGAGCGGGCAGCATTACCGGGATTACCGCTTGCTAAGCGTGAGATGAAACGTTTCGTTGGTGTGCATCCTCTCGAAATTTACGAGCAAGTGGCTAGCACTCCTTCCATTGGCGCTGGAAACTATCTTGGCCTCGATGCACCGCCGCCGAGAAAGGTGGAGGCGGAACTCCTGCCGCCACCTAGTCAATCGCGACCTCAGCTGCCTCCTTGGTGGCTTCTTGCAGCCGGTATCTTCCTCCTACTAGGAGGCATGTCGATTCCAAGGAAGTACCCTGATGTGCTGAAAGATATCACGTTTCTCCGATCCAATAGATCCTCGCTTATGGGCACATCACGAGACCCGGTAGTTCAAACAATTGCCAGCGTTCCGCAGGAGAAGCACCTGGTTCGTGACGACGAGCCAGCACAGGAGACGATCTTTGTTTCGCATGATCGAGCCGACAGTACTACACCACCATTGGTGGGCGATGACGAAGACGACTTCGAACAAGTCGACTCCACGGATGTTGTTCTTCCCGATGGATTGGACGACAGCGGTGCACCAAAGAAGAAGAAGGCACATCGTGGTCGTCGCGGTGGTAAAAAGCAAAAGGAGAAGGACGGATTCGGCATGGTCGAAACTCAGGCCAGGCAACAGAGTGCACCCTCCACGGAAGTCATCAGCGTCAAAGAATCAGAGAGCCTGCAGATATCCGGCGCATTGCAGATCAACAGCCTGGTGATCCACACCGACAAAGTCATCGGAGAGGGTGGCTGCGGCACGTCCGTGTTTGAGGGTGCCTTCGGCGGGCGTGCAGTAGCAGTCAAACGCATGCTGTCGCGATATTTCGAGCTAGCCTCACAAGAAGTCTCCTTCTTGCAACAAAGTGACGACCACGAGAATGTCATTCGGTACTATTGCCAGGAGAAGGACAACACGTTCCTCTACATTGCTCTCGAACTATGCCAAGCCAGTCTGTTCGAGATATGGGAGCCAGAGAAGGCTAAAACCGAAGAGCGCATGCTGCAGCTACGAGCGTTGAAACGCGATATCCAGTCAGATATCCCCCGCAATTTGAAGCAGCTCGCAAAAGGAGTACAACATCTGCATAAACTTCGGATCATACACCGCGATATCAAGCCGCAAAACATCCTAGTCGCGTTCCCGAAGTCCAAGTACGTCGATACGGGTCCTCGAATGGTGATCTCCGATTTCGGACTTGGTAAGAACCTGCCGGAAAACGTGAGCACCTTGATCGATCCTACGGGAAATGCTGGGACTTTGGGATGGAAGGCTCCTGAGCTCATCTCAAAGACCCGAGAAACAGATAGCAACCACAGCCAAATGAGTGTAGGCAGCGAGGGCGGCAGCAGCGGTGCAGGCGTCAAGCGTGCTGCCGACATTTTCTCGCTAGGCTGCCTATTCTTCTGGATGCTCACGGACGGCGTACACCCCTATGAGGATGAAGACGACAATAGCTGGATGCCAATGAGAGAGCTCAATATCAAACGCGACCGCAAGCGACTCGACGTTGTACAACGATGGTCAGACGCGTACGAACCGTTGCAACTGATAACGTCGATGCTGGAACATGCGCCTGAGAATCGACCTACCGCCTTGCAAGTCTTGAACCATCCTTTCTTCTGGACCGCCGAGACGCGTCTCGCGTTTCTTTGTGATGTAAGTGATCACTTTGAACGCGAACCGCGTGGTACCTACGAGGACTATTACGCCGGCGACTCAGTGGCTCTTCGTATCCTGCAGTCCCGTGCTCGAGAAGTCATCGGCAATGGCAACAACTTCCTTGCTAAGCTTGATCGCTCGTTTGTCGACACGCTTGGGAAACAAAGAAAGTACTCTGGCGATCGATTGTTGGACTTACTTCGCGCGCTGCGGAATAAGAAGAACCATTATGAAGATATGCCGGAGGATGTCAAGAAGCGCGTTGGGTCGTTGCCGGGAGGGTATCTCACGTACTGGACTAATAAGTTCCCATTGTTGTTGATGGCTTGTTATGAGGTTGTACATGAGTGTGGCGTGGAAGGGGGCAGATTCAAGGGGTATTTCGAGGGAATTGCTTAGGTGCTTGTGGTAAAATCCTGTGCTTCCGACCAGGAATCGCTTTCGCGAGCGACGTTGAGAGACTAGATCTTATCTTTGTAGCATTATTGAACCTTTTTCACGGTGACTCGTGTCTTTCGATGCCGCTATGATTGCACATCTCACGCTAAAGTTGAAGAGGGCCTGAGGTTCACTGACTCTCTATCTATGGACGTCTCACGGCTCTGTGTATGACCTCTAGAGACGTGTTCCGGTACATATACCAACTTATCACAGAGCTCATAACTACAGCAGCACGAGCTTCTGAACTGTAGTCGGAAACTCCATGATAGTGCCGTAACAAACCCGTCAATGTACTTTCAGTTGTATGACACTGCTGATCGTCATTCCCCGACGCGTGATTGATGTCTCGAACTTTGACTTTTCGAATACGCGACAAGGATCTCCAGTATTACCCCTTTGGGCGTGAGCCAAGAATAGAAAAGGCTTAGCGGCGAGCGCAGCTCGCATCCTGCACGTCTACTCCCAGGAGCTTGCTTGTACAGGTTCCAGATGAGATGTCACGCCGGCTGTGCCGGACATCAGATACTCGCAGGTGTCAGTACTGTCGCAGACGAAAGTCGGTGTTGCTAATAACGCTGGTGTCGCATGAACGAAGGATTGAGAGACGCTGATGTACACCCCAACATCTTGTGACGAGAATCTCAGGGGAACGAAGTGTGTAGCCTGATCTAGAGTCAACTATACACTAGTATGTATTTCCTTGTCAGAATTGAATGATGCGTTTTCCAAGGTCTCCCACCCCAATTACCACCCACGCTCGACCAAAGCGCCGTTACCGCTCAAAGCAAGAGTACGAAAGCCCAGCCCATGACCTCTCTACATCAGCGTAGCCCTCTTGTGAACAGCGTTGCAGTTCGTAGGTACGGTGATGTTCAAGTCAGCCAACCAAGCACCAGAGTTGAACTCGCTGAAGGTCTCCTTGATCAGCCACTTCTGGCCACCATTGTAGTTACGGACAACTTGCTGGACGGCGATGCCAGTGACTTGCTGTGCGTTGCTGCCGCCCGGTGCCGAGGACCTCCAGCGCATGGTGACGGTGTCGCACGAGTGCCAGACGTTGAGGATCTCGAAGGGAATGTTTGGCTGGCCGCCCTGGCCGGCCTCGAACTGCGAACGGCTGCTGAAGGTAGCGGTGCCGAGGGGAGCGTGGCCAGTCGCGCAACCGTTGTTGATGAGCTCGTTGACGGAGTCGGAGTAGTCGACGTAGCTAGGATCGTTGTTAATGATTGCATGGATAGAAGGTACAGAGGGTTAACACGTACTCAGTAGTCAGGACGGAGTCTGCGAGGCCGTTCGAGTAGTCGCTGATGAGGGACTTGAAGTTGTTGGCGACGGTGTTGGCGCAGTCGTCAGACAGACACTGGCCGTTGAAGTCCTTGCCGAAACCCCACCAGTGCCTCGAAGGAGTAGCAGAGACGCCGAGCGCGAGCGCCGACACGACAGCTGGGATAAATGCGTGCATCTTGAATTAATTTGTTTGGTTGAAAGTGAGATGTTTGATGGTTTCGAAAGATGGGAAAGGCTGTCGTTGAAGGAGAGGACAAAGAAATAAGTAGACTGGATAGCGAGAGTGGTTGTTGGATGATGAAATATCTCCACCTGACGCGAGGCAGCCCAATCCTTAAGTACAACGATACTTGCTCTCGTCTACAACGGCGCCGTAAGATTGCCGGTAGCGTGATGCGACCTCGCGATCCTCCTGATCCAGGTAAGCCCCAGTCCAAGCACCGGCAAGGCCAGGCATTCGCTGCTTCGTGCACAGCTAAAATAGGCTTCTCCATTCGGGGCCCAGGCGAAGGCGCAAAGCCACCCCACTGTGCCCTGCCTGGTCTTGCTCGCACCAGAGCGCGTCAGCCGCGCAAGAGGTTCGTGCAATGGGACTTTGACAGCTGCATAAGGCGGTGTCGTTCGGATTGCTGCAGCATGCTGCGGTCCTGGCAATCTCGCGCGGCGCCTCGCAGGTGTCAAAGCCATTGTGAGGACAATGCTGTGTCGCCGCGTACCAGCACACGAGAGCCGTTTGTCACACGAGGCGATGCACGGGTGTGTGGGACCACTGCGCAGAAAGGATGCGGCTATCCGGCGTCGCGTGGTACGGAGTGTGGTACATGCACGCACGGGAGATCTGCTGCGGTAATTATAAGCTGTGCCCAGAGTTGGGGTCGCGTTTCTCGGGATGAGACAAGAGCTGAACCCATGCTGGCCCCAGCGGCTTTCGGGCGCTCATCAAGACATGACAAGAGTTCTGATAGACGCTAGGGCTGGAGACTCGCCAGAAAAGTCTACGTTTCGTGCGGTAGCTGCATGGGGCCATGTGGATGGAACCACGGGTTTCGGCGACCCACTACGCAACGCCTTTATGGCGTTGGGAAATTGAACTATGGCATGATGCAGTTGCACAACATGCACAACGCACATAGCCCTACCGAAACAATGCGAATTACGAAATAGATACATGCAGCAGTAGTGGGCAATCATGAAGAGGGCTGTGTGGGGTGCCGAACAGGCGCGACGCGGCTGTGACAGATCCTAATCTTACGAAAGCCTTCACCGAGTATTCCCCATTCACGCGGTACGAGAGTACGACGCGTCTCTAGCGCTGAAATATCCTAGTTCGAAAGACGTTTTCCCACGCTTTCCCGTCCTCCCGCAGTTGCCTTCTTGGGACGCTTCTGGCAAAGCTTGTGCAATGTTGCGCTTCGTCCCGCCGTTCTCGAAAAGCCGCCTCTCATGTCGCAGGAACGTCATGCTCGTATGATGCCTGATGGTGTCGAAAAGCTGCTAGCTACAAGATGCAAGCTACAAGCCAGCAGTCTGGCACTCAACTCCGTATTACAGTATCGTCTAGTTCACGACCCGGTAGCTGTGCTCTTGAATTTAGATCTCGACAAGATAGCATACGGTACGACGCATGCGCTCATCGCAAGATAGATATGTCGATCCATGGCGCATCCTCGACAGTCAGCCTCGGGTTCCGCCGACTTTGGCTGCTGCATCTTGCTGTCGACATTCCACCACGAGGCTGAACGCACTGTCACTTGCCCTCGTTTCTCCAAAAGTCTTGATCACCTCCATGCTGTTGTCATGGTTTCAAGAATGCCATGTTTGTTCTGCCGTGCTTATGCGAAGAAACTACAACTTTCGGGCCTCGTCTGTTCATCACCAGCCTCTCTGAGATGCAGGCCCCCGGCGCCCCGCCGTTGGAGCTGGTCGGAGACCTTCATCGCCTTCGTATAGTTCGATAGGCGAAGGCTGCGACAAATGCCATGGTCGCCTTGCATACGAATGTGACTGCGCATGAACGCCGACATGCTCCTTTGCTGTCAGTCCAAGCGCAAGGACAAGCCCGTGCTAGATTGACCATATCCCTCTGGCGACCGAGCCGATCCCACGTGGCATACGTTGTCTGGTGCTGCCATCGCAACCATATCGACGAGCTTTGAGATGCCCCGGCTCATCAAGTTCCCTTGCCACGCGATCGAGAGCACAGCGCGTCTCGAGTCGTGGAACTCGCGAAAGCAAAATCTCCGGCAACCAAAGTCTAACAATTGTTCGGACATGTGACAGGCCTTGGCGTGTGGTACAGCATGTGCGATCCGGCATGGCCATGGTCTCACTTCAGATGATCGATCTCCGACTGAGGCTGATATCAAGAGCAGACGCGATCTCGAGGCTGGAATGGTAAGCCATGGGACGAACGGTCAATGCGCCAGCTGACACGCAGTAAGCATGCGGCGATTCATCGTCTGGAAGCCAACTCTATCTCACGCCGGCTTCCGAAAGCGCCCTTGCATCCAGCAGCGGTACATCTTCAGCTTCCGCTGTCGATTGACGAGCATCCGACGGTCGACTGCAAGGTTGACAATCTCGAACTTCGGCGTGTCCGTTAAGACTTTTTGGCTATCGTCCTCCGCATCATCGAACGTTGGTAGTTTGCCAGACCAGATGTCACGCAGCTCCTGCTCTTTGAAGAAATACACCCTCGTTCCATCACCACGCACGTAGAAGTTCTCCTCCAAGTATCGACCTTTCTTGAATCTCACTTGAGCCAGATCACCACGCCCGTAGTCCCTCAGTAGCACCTCTCCGCCCGGCTTGAGCAGTGTGAAGATGTTGCTCACCGCCCTCGTCCACTGATCCGGCGACAGCGCAGAGAAGATGAAGATCATCAAGACCAGGTCTACGCTGCCGGCCTCAAGCCCTGGTGGTAGCACCTCGCCCGCCGCATCCCAGACATCCGCCTTCAACACGACCGGCTCACTCTGTGCTGTGTATGCATCCTGCGCCCGCATCACGTCGATTGCCTTCGCACTGTAGTCGCAAGCGTGCACCTTCAGTTCCTCATTTCGGTTCATCACCAGGACCGGAAACGCTGTGTTGCCTGCTCCAGCCCCAACTTCGAGCACCGTACATTTCCCATAGCCCTCACTCGTCACTTCGCCCAAGATTGGGAATTCTTGCACCAGCCACTTGCGGTCTTTGAAGAAGTTGGCGTTGTTGTTGGAGTAGAACTTATCCCACCACTTCTCAGGCTTGTCTTTGAATCGCGTCTTGTCAAAATCCGATACTTGATTATCGCGTTGGAAGATCGTCTGCTGTTCGATGAACTCCGCGTATTGGGCGTCTACCTCGACATGGTCCCAGGCATTGTGAGCGAAGATGTCGGAGTCTTGCTCGAGGTAGCGGGTGCCGAATTGGAACGGGTCGGTGCGGTTTTGTGGGTTTGACGCGGCGTCTGAAGTCGCCTTGCGAATTGGCTCGATCGTCGATGGGATGCCGTAGTCGTCTGTCTTTTCTGAAGCAGACAAGGCTTTCTCAGGTACTACCACATATTGGCGCATGTGCTCCATGCCCTTAGTCAATTGCTGCTTGGGCTGCTTTGGCCGAATCGGCAGTGAAGCCTCATCTCCGTCCGCCATGCTTGGCAAGCGATCACCAGCGGTATTCGGTAATGAAGTTGAAGGTAGCAGCTCTGGAGACCTGAGAAATTCTGTCGCTCAAACTCGAAGATCCCTGCTTGCCACGCGAGCGGCTCCGCCCGCATGCAAGATCGATTCCGGGGTCATCGATGACATAGACAATCCGTAAAAGTCGATGCATTGACTTCCAGGGCGGCTCTCTGAGTGCCTATGTTCGCTTTCTTGCTCAGCAGGTAACATTGCTCAGGCTCTCACCCCTTACCCCTATATCATTAACGCAATCAATAAAGTACGATCATTATGGCCGTCAAGTGCCTTGCACCAAGCAGTCGCTCGCTAGTCCACAGCGTTCGCAACATAAGAAGAACACCTCAAGAACAGAGACGAGCTTTCCTCCCGAACCCCTTCGGCAGCGGTCCTCAGACCCTCACCGCAAGCCGCACGCTCGACTACTCCCACGAGACGATCTTCGACGTGATCTCCGATGTCTCCTCGTACAGCTCCTTCATTCCCTATTGTCAAAGCTCCACAGTCACGAAGTCCTCGAAACCCGATCCTGAAACGAAGAAGACCTACCCTGAAGAGGCGTCTCTCACCATTGGCTTCGACTCGGCTGTGGCAGAGAAGTTTCACAGCAGGATCTACACAATCCCCGGCACATCCATCGAAGCGCTCTCCGGCGCGGCGGAGTCAAGTCTCCCGGCATCAAAGACATCGCACCACAACCCGCGGCCAGATGCCGCTTCAGACCCGACGCGCAGTAAGAGCGTTCTCACACACCTCTCCACACTCTGGACGCTGAAGCCATTTCGATACAAGCCTCCGCCGGAGTCGGCCAAGGAGCCAGGAACGCAGCACATGAACCACAAAGAGACATCAGATCTTCCTGGACAGGACAGGACGGATGTGAGTCTGAAGATTGAGTATCAATTCGCGAATCCGGTGTATGGTGCTATGAGTGCTGCCGCGGCACCGAAGGTGGCAGAGAAGATGATCGAGGCTTTTGAACGGAGGGTAAAGGAGGTTGTGGCAAGCAAAGGAGGGGTAGGGGAGAGAGGGAGGGTTAGCGGAAGTAATAGTGTTGCTTAGGAGCGAGGTGGTATGTGGGTACGGGCTTGGCACGCGAGGTTGTCTAGACCTCACCTGTACGATACACCGATATATGTATATACGTAGAGCAATAGAGGTCGCATCGCTCTGTCGGCATCTAGCCTGGTTCCTTCGTACGCCATCCGCTCGCCAGTGCTTGTCGTGCCACCAGCTGTTGTTTGGCCCGATGCCATTCAGCTTCCGACTGCCTTTGCCTTCCCATCTGCATTCACTTTCACTTCGTAGCCATGACCAGTCGCCACTTCCGCAGCCCTCTCAGCAGCGGCCATTGCGGTCCACTTCGGATTTCCCGGGTCGTCTTCGACTTGGCTCTCCTTGACCGACTCCAGAGCCTTCCTCAGGCGATCCAGCTGCTTCGTGCGCATAGCATACACGCCACCCGGATCGTCACCGTCTTCGGCCGTTCTCTCCTTCAGGTCACGCTACGCTGCTTCTGTGTCCTTGACGAGCGACTGCCCTTCGTAGCAATTGTCGACAACATCTGCAAGGGCGAGCTTGCACTTGATCCTCAGCATGCGGGGAAGCGCACGATCGTCCAGCAGTGCTTGTAAGTCTTTGAGGAATTCTTGTCGTTCGGTAGGGCTCGTGTACTTGCGCTTAGCTTCTGCGTATCGGGCTGCGAACGATCGGCCTTTGTTCGTGGTGACCATTGTAATGTTGAGTGAGTGAACGCGAGAGGCTCGGCTGTGGGTGTTGTGGTGGGCAGTCTCCATGACAGTGGGAGGTAGCTTTGTAGTAAGAGCCCTGTCGTCAAGACAATAATATGGGTTTGTGGAGTGGGAACAGGGTAAGCATACTTGTGAGGAAGGTACGCCAAGGACGGGTGACGCGACCAAGGTGGGTTTGAACATGTCAATAATGCATTCTAATACCTATAAATCCTCCAATGCGACCCGTGAAAGTGCGCCAGGGCCCAAAGTCCAATGCCGAAGTACTGTGCCAAGTCTTCACCTCAATTGTGGTTCTGGCTGTTGAGGATGCGCAGGATCGACAGGAACTATCACAGCTGTTAGCAAGCATCGTGCCAGGACGCCAGTGGGACTCGTACGAGATTTATCACATCTAGATATAAGCTTATAGCAGCCGCAATCTCCTCCTCAACATGGTAATGGCGTATGATCAGCTGCGTGTCCACCAGTATGTAAGCCGAGAAGACCAGCGCGCCGACGACGCCAAAGCCCAATTCGACCGCACTCGTGTGCGGGAAGAACGCGGACATGAAGCCGAAGATGATCAGAACCCAGAGCGCACCGAAAAGGTAAGGCATCCAGTGGGTGAAGTCATATTTCGTCTGGCAGGCAAAAAGAGTCAAGGCCAGGAAGATTCCGAGCGTGAAGATCAGCGCCTCGAGGACGATGCGAGAGTCGTAGAAAGATGTTATGACGGAGATGCTGTAGGCTTCGAGACCTGTGAAGCCCGCGAGGAAAACGAGGTTGGTGGGCTGCAATGAATTAGCATTCTCTTTCTCCAATCCGCCACCCGGCGCAGAAAGAAGCGCAGATCTTCAGCAGCCAGGCGCCGTCGAACGCCTGACGCTGGGTGTATACTTACATAGCTCTTCCTCTTCCAGAACGTCAAAAGCATCATCCCGATCGCACCGAACAAGCTGATCCATAGCATCCACGAGTTCGTCTGGATCCACGCCTTGTACGGCTTTGAGAAGAAGCTCACGGCGCTGAGCGCTGCCGTGAAGAGGAGCTGGACGGTTAAGATGGCGTAGACCTTGCGGATGAACTGCATGCGGATGGGTAGGGTGGCTTCTGCGACAGAGCCGCCGAACTGTCATTGTGTTAGTCTCCCGAACGGTCTGCAATCAGTTCTGAAGCGCGCACCTTGAAGTCATCGGGCACGTTGTCATCTTCTAGGCGGGCCTCCCCAATTACTGGCTCGGCCTGATATGAGGGGGGCGCCTGGGAGTAGCCTGGCGCGGCCTGGTCTTCGAAGCTGTCGCGCCGGGGCACATCTTGATACTTTGCGGTGGCGGCCATCGTGATGTCGTCGGCGTACGTCCGGGGAATCTGAGGAAAGGTGACGAAGAAGAGATCGATATAGGTAGATGTCACACTCGTAGTGCACGCCTCTCGGTCTCATGACGTTACGGAACGGCAACGTGGGGCGAAAGTTTGGGTCGCACTTGCACAGCCACTTCACATACCGATTTGGGAAGGAGTGAAATATTGCCTCAGGCTAGACACTGCTGACAGCGAAAGATCACCATCATCTTGACGAGCTCAGACATGGTCACGGCCACCACATTGCACTGTTGACTGGAGGAGGATGTCTCGTGACTTCGCCCTCTTTTCCAGCGATTTGCAAGGGAGTTGAAAATTCCCAACGACAGGTGGACAAAGACATAAAACGACAACAGTGAAAAGTGAGGAGCATGAGCTTCGAGCAGAAAGACGCTGCGATTCGCCTGGCTATACACTGGGTTTTACTTTGTATGATGCTGCAATCTAGCGACCACCATTGAGGTAGTACGCCAGAGTGTAGTTCAAGAACGTACACTGTGCGAGATCAGGGAAGATCTGTGTCTTGGCCGGGTAGTCAAGGTCCTTGGTAGGACCCGTCTCGCTCTGCACTGGTAACCACGGGCCGGACTGCTGAACGCCGATGGTGTCCTGTAATCATTGTTAGCACGAAATGTAAAACGTCTGCTGGAAGGATACAAAACTTACGTTGGTGTAGCCACGGACACGTAGGTACTCAGCATCTGGGTTTGGGTCTCCGTTCTTCGCGAACTGCGCAAAGTACCCCGAGATCAACTGGCTAGCCTTTAGATCATTCGCATCCCTCAGTGGGTACTCATTCCCGTACGTGAACCCCAAATCCGAGCCATGAATCCTGAAGTATGGCAGATTAGGATTGCCGTTCGGGTATCCTGGAGTCACAGGTCCGACTGCCAGCCCAGACGCGCCGAGGTTGTTCGGGTCGTAGCCGTTACCAGTGCGAGTGATGGTGTAGTAGTACGCCTTGTCGAACGCTCCAGTCTTAGCGCCAGCGTAGACAGTCGCCTCGTCAACACAACGGAAGGTTTTGTCAGTGGCGACGCGCTGGGAGACGTTGAAGCTGTCGAGGGAGATGTTGCCCGTGTTGTAGTACGGGAAGAGACCGCTGTCGATGATCTGCTGGGCGTAGGCGGCGGAGATGCCGAGGGATGCCTGAATGCCCTGGGACTCAGTGGTAATGTTGCCTTGAGGGTAGTTCGAGAAGGAGGCGCCGTCGTTGGCGGTCGTGCCGAAGATGACGGGGACGTGGGCGGTGCTACCATTCTTTGTGGAGACGATGAGCTGCTCGGTGTTGACGTATGTGCCGTCTTGGACAACATAGCGGGCGACTGCGCTGGCGCCCTGGATGGTAAGCGCAGGGGTAGCCTTCAGGCAGGCGATCTGAGCATCAAGAGTAGCCTGAGTGCAGCCCACTGCCTGGAACACCTGCTGTCCCGCGACGGCGTAGGACTGAGCAATGGTGTAGTAAGAGCTGTAGGTAGTGCCGTAGTCGCCGTTCTGGCCAAGAGTCACGCCGCCGCCGAGGTTGGACTGAGCAACCGCACCGACGATCAGCTTCTCCTTGATGACTGGTGGTGAGCCAAGGAGAGCGCGGACGGAGCCAGCACCAGCACTCTCGCCGATGATGGTAATCTTCTTTGGGTCGCCACCGAAAGCAGCAATGTTGGCCTTCACCCACTCGAGTGCAGTGACCTGGTCACCAATGCCGAAGTTGCCCTTGATGTCGGTGCCTGGGATGGCGAGGAAACCAAGCGTAGAGAGACGATAGTTGATCTCAACACCGACGATGTCCTCGCGGGAGGCCAAGTTACCAGTGTCCTCGCCTGACCCGGAGCCACCATTGCCACCAGTGAAGCCACCACCATGGATGGAGAACAGAACTGGCCTCAGGCCCTTCTTCGAGCCAGCCTTCGGGAGGAAAGGAGTCTGGATGTTCAAGTAGAGGCAGTTCTCCACAGTGCCACCACCGTATGGTTGCACGCAATTGGGACCGTACGCAGTAGCCTGAATCGTCTGGCCTGTCAAGTTGTACACCTTGGAGTACTCAAATCGAGCCGGGGTGTTCGAGTACGGAATGCCAGAGAAGCGGAACGACTTCTGGTTCCTGAAGCCGACGAAGCTGTTGCCGTTCGATGCAACAGTGAGCTCGTTGGCAGGGGTGGCAGTAGCGTAGATGCCGTTGTTGTTGCTAGATTGCGTGCACAGAATCGGGTATTTATTGGACTTGCTGTTAATGGCGGCGAACTGGAGCGACTTGGCGTCTTGCGGCACGCTCAGGACGGCATCCGCGAGGTAGTAGTTGGTCTCGCCACCAAGGTAGGCCTGGTATGCGAGCTGCTTAAGGAAGTCCGTAGCATGGGCTTGCACTGCAGCCTTGGTGAGCTGAGTCTCGCCAATGGCTGCGCAGGCGGCTGCGGCAGCGCTGGGCTTCAGCTGGTCCAAGAGGATCGCGCCAATGTGGTTAGCATCGTCCGTGGCGTTGAGGTTGTTCTGGTAGAGGAACGTAAGGGAGGTACCAGCGTTGCTGACTGCTGCCGCAGTAGCCGATGCAGCGCTGAACAACACTGCCGCAGCAGTAGCACGATTGACAAAGACCATGATCGCGATTGACTAGCGAGAGACAGACGCGAGGTGATGCTAGGACAAGAGCGGTGATCCCCACGGGGAGTGTGAGGCTATATATCCTACCGTGCATACCTTCGGGTACAGTACCTCATGGCAGCCACAATGACCGGGTCAACGACTTTACCACGCGTCGAGGACTACCGAGCCGTTGTCACGACTTCAGAAAATTGGCCGAGATCATGAAGCTTGTCTTGATGCGGTACATCCCTTGAGCCGTAGAAGCAGGTACGCAGGCGCACGCTTGACTCGGCAGGTCGATGGAGATGAAGTTTGCACGCGATGGCGGTTTGCGATTTAGCCGGACATATTGTTTTCTCCCGCTTGGCGGCTCAAAGTACTAGCCGAGCGATAATGATCCACCATGTCGTCTGGATCCGTCTGTGCGGTGGAGTCGATCATGAATGCTTTCTCGAATCGACCGCGAGCAGGCTGTAGCGTGATAGCGTTGTCCCGTTCGCGGGGGAGGCTCTGGAGTGCCGTGGAGTCGACATGCTTGCAGACCGCATGGTGGCGCTTTACATGTGAACAATTGAGTGTTTACGCTGAAAGGTCCAAAAAGCCTGCTTAGAGGGAGGCTGATGTCGTGATGAGTTCTCCCGACCAATTTCAACGACCCCGAACAGGTCTCTCTGCCTTGATCTTGAGTTACATATTGCAGGACCTCATGGTCGGATCGTGTTTGATCGACATCGCTGTCTCCATGATTTAGCGAGGTGGGTAAGGCCACGAGGGCAGGAGCCGGGGTCTCCCCGCTCAGGGATGTTCCCTTGGCGCGATTGCGGTAAACAGTCGTTGCGAGAGGCGGTCTTGTTGTCTGAACAAGCTTGAGGAGCAAACAGACCTGATCATACATTTGAAAGGTTCACAAGAAGTGGCCAAACGAACGAGTACAGCAACTTCGTCGCTTCAGCTCGCCCACCTCATGTACTGGATAAGCTCGTAGGAGATCGCCGAGGACCACCATTGATAACGGCCCTGATCTCTCTTTTTCCATTTCCTTATGGTCAACTATCTCCATTTTCTCACCTCGATGCAATTCTGCAGTACCGTTCCGCTGGTGTGTTATAAGCCGGATGACCATGGGTGAAGGACATCGCAGCATGGCTGCCCCCGAGGATGCTATGGAATACAACAACTACATCCAAGGAGTGAGGGAGGAGCAGTACCCAATGCTTGCAGGAACAACATACCTTGATCATGCTGGAACTACACCGTACAGCAAAATGCTGATGGAAAGGTTCCACGCAGACATGATGGGCACCCTGTTTGGCAATCCGCACTCGGCTTCTCAGTCGAGTCAGCAATCTACGCAGATGATCGACGATACAAGACTGCAGCTTCTACGGCTATTCCGAGCAGACCCAGAGCATTTTGATGTAGTTTTCACCGCAAACGCCACTGCGGCCGTCAAGCTGGTCATGGATGCTTTTCGAGATCAGGACAGCGGGTTTTGGTATGGGTACCATGTGGACTCGCATACAAGCTTAGTGGGCGTGCGCGAGGTCGCCAGTAAGCACAGATGCTTCCAGTCAGACCGGGACGTGGAGCGGTGGATTGGAGACGAATGCGACGGAACTGTGGGACAGGCTGGGCTCTTCGCGTCCCCGGCGCAGTCGAATATGAATGGCAGACGTCTGCCTCTAAGATGGAGCTCTCAAATACGCGACACTACTGGACCTCCCATCTACACATTGCTGGACGCTGCAGCTCTGACTTCGACGTCACCTCTGGATATGAGAGATAGCTATGCTGCGCCAGACTTTACCGCATTCAGCTTGTACAAAATCTTCGGTTTTCCGGATCTTGGCGCTCTGATCGTGCGCAAGAAGGCAGCTCATGTCTTCGCCAAGCGTGCGTACTTCGGCGGCGGCACCGTGGACATGGTTGTGTGCTTGAAAGAAACCTGGCACGCAAAGAAGACCGGGTCCCTGCACGAGCAGCTTGAGGACGGTACATTGCCTATACACAGCATCTTGGCTTTACGAGCCGCAATGGACACACATGCGGAGCTACATGGAACCTTGGAGCGAGTCTCGCGTCATACAGCGATGCTGGCAGAGCGATTGTACCATGGTCTCCGGAAGCTGAAACATGCTAATGGAAGCGCTGTCGCTCAGGTCTACAAGCATGAGAAATCAGACTACAGCAACAGCACCACACAAGGTCCTATCGTAGCCTTCAATCTACGTGACAGTCATGGCAAGTGGGTGAGCAACACAGAAGTCGAGAAGCTCGCGTCCATCAAGGACATCCAGCTTCGTGTGGGAGGCATCTGCAATCCGGGTGGCATTGCCTCGGCGTTATATCTGGAACCTTGGGAGATGCGATACAATTTTTCGGCTGGTCAGAGGTGTGGTGGCGAGCACGACATACTCAATGGGAAGCCGACTGGCATGATACGGGCGAGTCTCGGAGCCATGAGTACACTGGTTGATGTCGAGAAACTGCTCTCCTTCATCGACGAGTTTTTCGTTGACAGAACGTCTACAAAGCCGCCAGTACAGGTCAGTGGGACTGGAAACGTGCTCCGACCGTCGGACTGGCACATCGAAGCTCTCACAGTCTACCCGATCAAAAGCTGCGGCGGCTGGCAGATTCCCTCAGACACCGACTGGGACGTCCGTCCGGAAGGTCTAGCCTGGGACCGCGAATGGTGCATCGTCCACCAAGGCACCGGCGTGGCTCTAAGCCAGAAGCGACATCCTCGCATGGCTCTCATACGTCCTCGTTTGGACATCAAGACAGGCAGGCTGGTGATAACCCAGGCTGGTAATGCCACTGAGGTTTCGGTACCGCTCTCCTTGGATCCCTCCTACTTCGATCCCACCGATCTGAAGTCTCACACCACGCAAGTTTGCGGCGACACCATCAAAACCCGTATCTACACCTCTCCCGCCATTGCAGACTTCTTCACGAACGCTCTTGGCGTACCCTGCACACTCGCTCGATTCCCGAGTCCTACGTCAACAGACCCGTCAACTCGCCACAGTAAGCCGCAGCTCAGCAGGACAGCCTCGACTTTTGGTCCATCGCCCTTACTCCTACCGAATGAATCTCCAATTCTCGCCATCGCGCGCCCTTCTCTGAATGCCCTGAACACCTACCTGAAACTGCACTCCCTACACGCTGCACCCGCTGCGCAATTTCGCGCCAACATTATCCTCGCGCAATCCTCTCCCGCAGGCGGCGAAACACCTTGGGCCGAGGACACATGGCAAGGCTTTACCGTCGCATCCGATAAGGGCGTCGAGGGAGCGAGTATGGATGTGCTGGGAGGATGCAGAAGATGCGGCATGGTCTGCGTGGATCAGACTACGGGTATCAGGGCAGACGCAGGAGAGCCATTCGTGAGTCTGGCGAAGATGAGGAGGGTTGGGGGAAGGGTGCTGTTTGGCGTGCATTGTGCGCTTCGTGGGACTGCGGGCAGTGTCAGGGTTGGACAGGTCGTAGAGACCACAGAAGGCAGGGAGGAGGACTGAGCGCTGTGCGAGGCATGGTGAATGTCAACACGGCTGAAGATGAAATTACCTAATCGTTCAGGCGGATTTGGCAAGTCTCGAGCACAATGTCTTAATCTAGAGGTATTGAACTTGTAAGTTCACAATCGAATTGGGTATCATACTATATGCGTGCGTCACCACTCGTATGCTGCAACTCCTCACTATCCATTCTCGCAACGAAGCCGACAACCCTACGTATCAAATCCTGCACCACAGCCTGTGGATTGCCATTGAGATTATGACTTGCCCCTTCAACCACCCCGCCGTTGGTGTTGTCCGTTACTCCGCCGCCTATGAGCGTCGCTGCCGTCCACCTCGCCACGAGCGCATGCTTATCGATTGTCTCCGGCACGCTCTCGTCACTTCCTCCTTCCAGAATCAGCAACGCAGTGCTAGCCGGAAACTTCCCAAAGCTAGCGGCTAATCGCTCATCTGATAGATCACTCGAAAAGAAGTCATCCGCTCCGTCGTGAGCAGGCGCAGGGGAGGCGATGTCTACCCATCTTCTAGCCGTGATTGCGACGCGGCCGAATATCACTTTCGTCAGCCGGTTGGGCATCACGTCCTTGTCGTGCCCTTCCCGACACATCTT
>KZ111164.1:236212-271718 GCA_002077045.2 Rachicladosporium sp. CCFEE 5018
GCTGCTGAAGGTAGCGGTGCCGAGGGGAGCGTGGCCAGTCGCGCAACCGTTGTTGATGAGCTCGTTGACGGAGTCGGAGTAGTCGACGTAGCTAGGATCGTTGTTAATGATTGCATGGATAGAAGGTACAGAGGGTTAACACGTACTCAGTAGTCAGGACGGAGTCTGCGAGGCCGTTCGAGTAGTCGCTGATGAGGGACTTGAAGTTGTTGGCGACGGTGTTGGCGCAGTCGTCAGACAGACACTGGCCGTTGAAGTCCTTGCCGAAACCCCACCAGTGCCTCGAAGGAGTAGCAGAGACGCCGAGCGCGAGCGCCGACACGACAGCTGGGATAAATGCGTGCATCTTGAATTATTTGATTTGGTTGAAAGGTATTGATTTGATCGTTTCGAAAGACGCGAAAGGCTGTCGTTGAAGAAGAGGAGAATGAAATGATGAGACTGGATAGCGAGAGTGGTTGTTGGATGATGGAATACTTCTACCTGACGCGAGGCAGCCCAATTCTTAAGTACAACGATACTTGCTCTCGTCTACAACGGCGCTGTAAGATTGCCGGTAGCGTGATGCGACCTCGCGATCCTCCTGATCCAGGTAAGCCCCAGTCTAAGCACCGGCAAGACCAGGCATTCGCTGCTTCGTGCACAGCCAAAATAGGCTTCCCCATTCGGGGCTCAGGCGAAGGCGCAAAGCCACCCCGCTGTACCCTGCCTGGCTTTGCTCGTACCAGAGCGCATCAGCCGCGCAAGAGGTTCGTGCGATGGGACTTTTGACAGCTGCATAACGCGGTGTTATTCGGATTGCTGCAGCACGCTGCGGTCCTGGCAATCTCGCGCGGCGCCTTGCAGGTGTCAAGGCCATTGTGAGGACAATGCTGTGTCGCCGCGTACCAGCACACGAGAGCCGTTTGTCACACGAGGCGATGCACGGGTGTGTGGGACCACTGCGCAGAAAGGATGCGGCTATCCGGCGTCGCGTGGTACGGAGTGTGGTACATGCACGCGCGGGAGATCTGCTGCGGTAATTATAAGCTGTGCCCAGAGTTGGGGTCGCGTTTCTCGGATGAGACAAGAGCTGAACCCATGCTGGCCCCAGCGGCTTCGGGCGCTCGTCAAGACATGACAAGAGTTCTGACAGGAGCTAGGGCTGGAGACGCGCCAGAAAAGTCTCCGTTTCGTGCGGTAGCTGCATGGGGCCATGTGGATGGAATCACGGTTTTCGGCGACCCACTTTGCAACGCCTCCATGGCTCTGGGAAATTGAATTGAGGCACGATGCAGTTGTACAACATGCATGATGCACATAGCCCTACCGAAACCATGCGAATTACGAAATAGATACATGCAGCAGTAGTGGGCGATCATGAAGAGGGCTGTGTGGGGTGCCGAACAGGCGCGACGCGGCTGTGACAGATCCTAATCTCACAAAAGCCTTCACCGAGTATTCCCCATTCACGCGGTACGAGAGTACGACGCGTCTTAGCGCTGAAATATCCTAGTTCGAAAGACGTTTTCCCACGCGTTCCCGCCCTCCCGCGACTGCCTTCTGGGGACGCTTCTGGCAAAGCTTGGGCGATGTTGCGCTTCGTCCCGCCGTTCTCGAAAAGCCGCCTCTCATATCGCAGGAACGTCATACTCGTGTGATACCTGATGGTGTCGAGAAGCTACTAGCTACAAGATGCAAGCTACAAGCCAGCAGTCTGGCCCCCACCGAAGTATTACAGCGTCCTCTAGCTCACGACCCGGTAGCTGTGCTGTAGATCTAGATCTCGACGAGATGCAGCGGGCGGTGTGACGCATGCGCTCATCGAAAGATATATATGTCGATCCATGGCGCATCCTCGACAGTCAGCATCGGATTCCGCCGACTTTGGCTGCTGCATCTTGCTGCCGACATTCAACCACGAGGCTGAACGCACTGTCACTTGCCCTCGTTTCTCCGAAAGTCTGAATTACTTCCATGCTGTTGTCATGGTTTCAAGAATGCCATATTTGTTCTGCCGTGCTTATGCGAAAGGACTATACCTTTCGGGGCTCGTCTGTTCATCACCAGCCTCTCTGAGATGCAGGTCCCCGGCGCCCCGCCGTTGGAGCTGGTCGGAGACCTTCATCGCCTTCGAATAGTTCGATGAGCGAAGGCTGGGACAAATGCCATGGTCGCCTTGCATACGAATGTGATCGCGCATCGAGTTCGGATTTCCGGAGGCATAGATTGGCATTGATGAACGCCGACATGCTCCTTTGCTGTCAGTCCAAGCGCAAGGACAAGCCCGTGCCAGATTGACCATATCCCTCTGGCGACCGAGCCGATGCCACGTGGCATACGTTGTCTGGTGCTGCCATCGCAACCATATCGACGAGCTTTGAGATGCCCCGGCTCATCAAGTTCCCTTGCCACGCGATCGAGAGCACAGCGCGTCTCGAACCGTAGAACTCGCGAAAGCAAAATTTCCGGCAACCATAGTCTAACAATTGTTCGGACATGTGACAGGCCTTGGCGTGTGGTACAGCATGTGCGATCCGGCATGGCCATGGTCTCACTCCAGATGATCGATCTCCGACTGAGGCTGATATCAAGAGCAGACGAGATCTCGAGGTTGGAATGGTAACCCATGGGACGAATGGTCAATGCACCAGCTGATACGCAGTAAGTACGCGGCGATTCATCGTCTGGAAGCCAGCTCCATCTCACACCGGCTTCCGAAAGCGCCCTTGCATCCAGCAGCGGTACATCTTCAGCTTCCGCTGTCGATTGACGAGCATCCGACGGTCGACTGCAAGGTTGAAAATCTCGAACTTCGGCGTGTCCGTTCCGACTTTTTGGCTATCGTCCTCCGCATCTTCGAACGTTGGCAATTTGCCAGACCAGATGTCACGCAGCTCCTGCTCTTCGAAGAAATACACCCTCGTTCCATCACCACGCACGTAGAAATTCTCCTCTAAGTACCGACCCTTCTTGAACCTCACCTGAGCCAGATCACCACGTCCGTAGTCTCTCAATAGCACATCTCCGCCCGGCTTGAGCAGCGTGAAGATGTTGCTCACCGCCATCGTCCACTGATCCGGCGACAGCGCAGAGAAGATGAAAATCATCAAGACCAGGTCCACGCTGCCGGCCTCAAGCCCTGGTGGTAGCACCTCGCCCGCCGCATCCCAGACATCCGCCCTCAACACGGCTGACTCACTCTGTGCTGTGTATGCGTCCTGCGCCCGTATCACATCAATTGCCTTCGCACTGTAGTCGCAAGCGTGCACCTTCAGTTCCTCATTTCGGTTCATCACCAGGAGCGGAAACGCTGTGTTGCCTGCTCCAGCCCCAACTTCGAGCACCGTACATTTCCCATAGCCCTCACTCGTCACTTCGCCCAAGATTGGAAATTCTTGCACCAGCCACTTGCGGTCTTTGAAGAAGTTGGCGTTGTTGTTGGAGTAGAACTTATCCCACCACTTCTCAGGCTTGTCTTTGAATCGCGTCTTGTCAAAATCCGATACTTGATTATCGCGTTGAAAAATCGTCTGCTGTTCGATGAACTCCGCGTACTGGGCGTCTACCTCGACGTGATCCCAGGCATTGTGAGCGAAGATGTCGGAGTCTTGCTCCAGGTAGCGAGTGCCGAATTGGAAAGGATCGCTACGATTCTGTGGATTGGAGGCGGCATCGAAAGTGGACTTGCGAACGGGCTCGATCGTTGTTGGGACGCCGTAGTCGTCTTTCCCTTCTGAAGTCGACGAGGCTTTGTCAGGTACGACCACATATTTGCGCATATGCTCCATGCCCTTGGTCAACTGCTGCTTGGGTTGCTTTGGCCGTGTCGGCAGTGCAGCCTCGACATCCCCGTCCACCATGCTTCGCAAGCTATCACCAACGGTGTTCGGTAATGAAGTCGAAGGTAAAAGCTCTGGTGATGGAAGCTTTGGATTTTTAGGCACACGAGCTCAAACATCCCTGCTTGCCACGCGAGCGGCGCCGCCCGTATGCAAGATCGATTCCGGGGTAAAAGCCGAACAGATCGATGACATAGACAGTCCGTAAAAGTCGATGCATTGACTTTCAGGGCAACTCTTTGAGTGCTGCTCTTCGCTGTTCCGCTCATCAGATAACATTCGCTCAGCATTTGAGATCTTGCATCTGTTCCGTTGTCCAAGTACCACAACCACCATCATAATGGCCACCAAGTGTCTTGCACCGACTAGTCGCTCGTTACTCCACACTGTACGCAACATAAGAAGAATACCGCAGATACAGAGACGAACCTTCCTCCCAAACCCCTTCGGCAGCGGTCCTCAAACCCTCACCGCAAGCCGCACACTCGACTACTCTCATGAAGCAATCTTCGACGTGATCTCCGACGTCTCCTCATACAGCAGCTTCATTCCCTACTGCCAAAGTTCCACTGTAACGAAGTCCTCAAAACCCGATCCCGAGACGAAGAAAACCTACCCTGAAGAAGCTTCTCTTACCATTGGCTTCGACTCGGCTGTGGCAGAAAAGTTCCACAGCAGGATCTACACGATACCAGGCACATCTATCGAAGCGCTCTCCGGCGCGGCGGAGTCAAGTCTCCCGGCATCGAAGACATCGCATCATAACCCACGGCCAGATCCCGCTTCCGACCCGACGCGCAGTAAGAGCGTTTTGACGCACCTTTCCACACTCTGGACGCTAAAACCATTTCGATACAAGCCTCCGCCTGAGTCGGCCAAAGAGCTAGGGACACAGCACATGAACCACAAAGAGACGTCAGACTTGCCGGGACAAGATCGGACAGATGTAAGTCTGAAGATCGAGTACCAGTTCGCGAATCCCGTGTATGGGGCTATGAGTGCTGCCGCTGCACCGAAGGTAGCGGAGAAGATGATTGAGGCTTTTGAGAGGAGGGTAAAGGAAGTTGTTGCGAGTAGAGGAGGAGGTGGGGAGAGGGGAAAGGTGGGTGGGAGTAACAGTGTCGCCGGGTCAAGGTGAGGTGGCAATTGGGTGCGGGCTTGCCATGTGAGGTTGTCTAGACCTCACCTGTACGATACACCGATACATGTATATACGTAGAGCAATAGAGGTCGCATCGCTCTGTCGGCATCTAGCTTGTCTTCTTCGTACGCCATTCGCTCGCCAGTGTTCGTCGTGCCACCAGCTGTTGTTTGGCCCGATGCCATTCAGCTTCCGACTGCCTTTGCCTTCTCACCTGCACTCACTTTCCCTTGATATTCATGAGCAGTCGCCGCTTTCGCAGCCCTCTCAGCAGCGGTAATTGCGACCCGCTTTGGATTCTTGGGATCGTCCTCGACCTCGCTCTTCTTGAGCGACTCCAGAGTCCTCTACATGCGATCCAGCTGCTTCGTGAGCGCAGCATACACGACACTCGAATCTTCACCGTCTTCAGGAATCCTCTTATTCAAGTCACGCCATGCTGCTTCGGCGTCCCCGACGAGCGACTCGGCTTGGTACCAATCGTCGACGCCATCCGCAAGGGCGAGATTGCACTTGATTCCCAGCATGCGGGGAAGCGCACGATCGTCTAGCAGTGCTTTTAGATCTTTGGGATATTCTTGTCGCTCGGTAGGGTTCGCGTACTTGCGCATAGCTTCCTCGTATTGGGCTGCAAACCATCGGCCTTCATTCGTGGTGGCCGTCGTGAGGTTGAACGAGTGAACGCGAGAGGCTCAGCTGTGATTGATGTTGTGTGCAGTGTCCATGACAATTGGAGAATGTTTTGTAGTCAGAGTCATTTCGTCAATACAGTATCACAGTAAGGGGGAGTAGGTACAGGCTGAGACTGCTTGTGTGGAAGGCGCGCCAAAGGATGGGCGATGCGACCAACATGGGTCGGAACATATCAACATTGCATTGTACTACCTACAATACCTCCAATACGTGTAGCAAATATGCGCCAGAGTCCCAGAACCAATGTCGAAAGTACTGTGCCAAGCCTTCGGCCTAATTGTTGTTCTGGCTGTTCAAGATGCGAAGGATGCTCAGGAACAACTGCGACATGTTAGCAATGACCGCAGCAACGAGAATGGACTCTTCTTACGTTGATCACGTCAAGATATAGACTGATGGCTGCAGCGATCTCCTCCTCAACATGGTAGTGGCGCATGATCAGCTGCGTGTCCACCAGTATGTAAGCCGAGAAGACCAGCGCGCCGACAACGCCAAAGCCCAGCTCCACCGCGCTCGTGTGCGGGAAGAATGCGGACATGAAGCCGAAGATGATCAGGACCCAAAGCGCTCCGAAAAGGTAGGGTGCCCAGTGGGTGAAGTCGTACTTCGTCTGGCAGGCGAACAGAGTCAAGGCGAGGAAGATGCCGAGCGTGAAGATCAGTGCTTCCAGGACGATACGAGAGTCGTAGAAGGAGGTAATGACGGAGATGCTGTAGGCTTCGAGGCCTGTGAAGCCGGCAAGGAAGATGAGGTTGGTGGGCTGAGATGTGTTAGCACTAATTTCGTCCATTGCGCCACCCTGAGCAGCGACGAGCGCTGATCTCCAGTGGGCTCGATCGCGTAACGCTGGATGTATACTCACATAGCTCTTCCTCTTCCAGAACGTCAACAGCATCATGCCGATCGCACCGAACAAGCTGACCCATAGCATCCACGAATTCGTCTGGATCCACTGTTTATACGGCGCTGAAAAGAAGCTCACAGCGCTCAGAGCAGCCGTGAAGAGGAGTTGGACGGTCAAGATGGCGTAGACCTTGCGGATGAACTGCATGCGGATCGGGAGGGTTGCTTCTGCGACGGAGCCGCCGAACTGTTGCTGAATTAGTACTCTAATCCTGCTCCTAGCGATATCGAGGGCGCGTACCTTGAAGTCATCTGGAACGTTGTCGTCTTCAGCGCGAGCCTCTCCCATCACAGGTTCTGCCTGGTAGGAAGGCGGCGCCTGGGAGTAGCCTGGGGCGGCCTGGTCTTCGAAGCTGTCGCGCTGGGGCATATCCTGATACTTTGCAGTAGCTGCCATCGCGATGTTGTCGATGTGTTCACTACAGGGTGGGTAGGACGAGGTATGAAAGAAGAGCTTGATGGTGGTAGAAGTCACACTCGCAGTGTACGCCTCTCCATCTCATGACGTTACGGAACGGCAACGCGGGGCGAAAGTTTGTACGGTCGCATTTGCACTGCACAGCCACTTCACATGCCGTGTTTGAAAGGAGTCATGTGATGCCTCAGCCTAATATCTGCATTCACCGTGAACGGCACAAGGGCACCCTCCCCTCTTGTCGAGCTCAAGCACGATCACACGATCACACTCACCTGTCTCACTCATTGCGCTCTACGAGGGCAGCAGGGGTCATGGTTTCCGGACTCCAGGTGGACGGAAACACGATGAGCGGTAGTGAGGAGTGAGAACCTGGACTGTCAAGTAGAATCATACTACGATATGCTTGGCTATGTACTGTGCATTTGGAGTGCAGTCTAGCGACCACCGTTAAGGTAGTAAGCAAGAGTGTAGTTCAAGAATGTACACTGCGCAAGATCAGGGAAGATCTGCGTCTTCGCTGGGTAGTCGAGGTCCTTAGTGGGACCCGTCTCGCTCTGCACTGGCAACCATGGGCCAGACTGCTGCACGCCGATAGTGTCCTGTGATTGTTGTCAGTACTTGTATTCGAGCGTCGTCAGGAAATAATCCACTTACGTTGGTGTAGCCACGGACACGTAGATACTCAGCATCTGGGTTTGGGTCGCCGTTCTTCGCGAACTGCGCAAAGTACCCCGAGATCAACTGGCTAGCCTTCAGATCATTCGCATCCCTCAATGGGTACTCGTTGCCGTACGTGAACCCTAGATCGGAACCATGGATTCTGAAGTATGGCAGATTTGGGTTGCCATTCGGGTATCCTGGAGTCACAGGTCCGACTGCCAGCCCAGACGCGCCGAGGTTGTTCGGGTCGTAGCCGTTACCAGTGCGAGTGATGGTATAGTAGTACGCCGTGTCGAACGCTCCGGTCTTAGCGCCAGCGTAGACAGTCGCCTCGTCAACGCAGCGGAAGGTCTTATCTGTCGCGACGCGCTGGGAGACGTTGAAGCTGTCTAGGGAGATGTTGCCGGTGTTGTAGTAAGGGAATAGACCGCTGTCGATGATCTGCTGAGCGTAGGCGGCGGAGATGCCGAGGGAAGCTTGAATACCCTGGGACTCAGTGGTGATGTTGCCTTGAGGGTAGTTGGAGAAAGAGGCGCCGTCGTTGGCGGTCGTGCCGAAGATGACGGGGACGTGGGCGGTGCTGCCGTTCTTGGTGGAGACGATGAGCTGCTCGGTGTTGACATATGTGCCGTCTTGGACAACATAGCGGGCGACTGCGCTGGCGCCCTGGATGGTAAGCGCAGGGGTAGTCTTCAGGCAGGCGATCTGAGCATCAAGAGTAGCCTGAGTGCAGCCGACTGCCTGGAACACCTGCTGTCCGGCGACGGCGTAGGACTGAGCAATGGTGTAGTAAGAGCTGTAGGTAGTGCCGTAGTCGCCGTTCTGGCCAAGAGTCACGCCGCCGCCGAGGTTGGACTGAGCGACCGCACCGACGATCAGCTTCTCCTTGATGACTGGTGGTGAGCCGAGGAGAGCGCGGACGGAGCCAGCACCAGCACTCTCGCCGATGATGGTGATCTTCTTTGGGTCTCCACCGAATGCAGCGATGTTGGCCTTCACCCACTCGAGTGCAGTGACCTGGTCACCAATGCCGAAGTTGCCCTTGATGTCGGTACCTGGGATGGCAAGGAAACCGAGAGTAGAGAGACGGTAGTTGATTTCAACGCCGACAATGTCTTCGCGGGAGGCCAAGTTACCAGTGTCCTCGCCTGATCCGGAGCCACCATTGCCACCAGTGAAGCCACCACCGTGGATGGAGAACAGAACTGGCCTCAAACCCTTCTTCGAGCCAGCCTTCGGGAGGAAAGGAGTCTGGATGTTCAGGTAGAGGCAGTTCTCCACGGTACCACCGCCGTACGGCTGCACGCAGTTGGGTCCGTACGCAGTAGCCTGAATAGTCTGGCCAGTCAAGTTGTACACCTTGGAGTACTCAAATCGAGCCGGGGTGTTCGAGTACGGAATGCCAGAGAAGCGGAACGACTTCTGGTTCCTGAAGCCGACGAAGCTGTTGCCGTTCGATGCAACAGTGAGCTCGTTGGCGGGGGTGGCAGTAGCGTAGATACCGTTGTTGTTGCTGGACTGCGTGCACAAGATCGGGTACTTGTTGGACTTGCTGTTGATGGCGGCGAACTGGAGCGACTTGGCGTCTTGCGGCACGCTCAGGACGGCGTCCGCGAGGTAGTAGTTGGTCTCGCCACCGAGGTAGGCCTGGTATGCGAGCTGCTGGAGGAAATCCGTGGCATGGGCCTGCACCGCAGCCTTGGTGAGCTGGGTCTCGCCGATGGCTGCGCAGGCAGCTGCGGCAGCGCTGGGCTTCAGCTGGTCCAGGAGGATCGCGCCAATGTGGTTAGCATCGTCCGTGGCATTGAGATTGTTCTGGTAGAGGAACGTGAGGGAGGTATCAGCATTGCTCACCGCCGCAGCAGTAGCCGATGCAGCGCTGAACAACACGGCCGCAGCAGTAGCACGATTGACAAAGACCATGATCGCGGTTGACTAGCGAGAGACAGACGCAAGGCGATGCTGGAACAAGAGCGGAGATCCCCACGGGGAGTGTAAGGCTATATATCCTACTGTGCATACCTTCGGGTACAGTACCCTCATGGCAGCCACAATGACCGGGTCAACGACTTTACCACGCGTCGAGGACTACCGAGCCGTTGTCACGACTCCAGAAAATTGGCCGAGATCATGAAGCTTGTCTTGATGCGGTACATCCCTTGAGCCGTAGAAGCAGGTACGCAGGCGTACGCTTGACTCGGCAGGTCGATGGCGATGAAGTTTGCACGCGATGGCGGTTTGCGATTTAGCCGGACATATTGTTTTCTCCCGCTTGGCGGCTCAAAGTACTAGCCGAGCGATGTTGATCCACCATGTCGTCTGGATCCGTCTGTGCGGTGGAGTCGATCATGAATGCTTTCTCGAATCGACCGCGAGCAGGCTGTAGCGTGATAGCGTTGTCCCGTTCGCGGGGGAGGCTCTGGAGTGCCGTGGAGTCGACATGTTTGCAGACCGCATGGTGGCGCTTTACACGTGAATAATTGAGTGTTGACGCTGAAAGGTTCCAAAAGCCTGCTTAGAGGGAGGCTGATGGCGTGATGAGTTCTCCCGACCAATTTCAACGACCCCGAACACGTCTCTCTGCCTTGATCTTGAGTTACATATTGCAGGACCTCGTGGTCGGATCGTGTTTGATCGACATCGCTGTCTCGATAATTTAGCGAGGTGGGTCAGGCCACGAGGGCAGGAGCCGGGGTCTCCCCGCTCAGTCTTGTTCCCTTGGCGCGATTGCGGTAAACAGTCGTTGCGAGAGGCGGTCTTGTTGTCTGAACAAGCTTGAGGAGCAAACAGACCTGATCATACATTTGAAAGGTTCACAAGAAGTGGCCAAACGAAAGTGTACAGCGACTTCGTCGCTTCAGCTCGCCCACCTCATGTACTGGATAAGCTCGTAGGAGATCGCCGAGGACCACCATTGATAACGGCCCTGATCTCTCTTTTTCCATTTCCTTATGGTCAACTATCTCCATTTTCTCACCTCGATGCAATTCTGCAGTACCGTTCCGCTGGTGTGTTATAAGCCGGATGACCATGGGTGAAGGACATCGCAGCATGGCTGCCCCCGAGGATGCTATGGAATACAATAACTACATCCAAGGACTGAGGGAGGAGCAGTACCCAATGCTTGCAGGAACAACATACCTTGATCATGCTGGAACTACACCGTACAGCAAAATGCTGATGGAAAGGTTCCACGCAGACATGATGGGCACCCTGTTTGGCAATCCGCACTCGGCTTCTCAGTCGAGTCAGCAATCTATGCAGATGATCGACGATACAAGACTGCAGCTTCTACGGCAATTCCGAGCAGACCCAGAGCATTTTGATGTAGTCTTCACCGCAAACGCCACTGCGGCCGTCAAGCTGGTCATGGATGCTTTTCGAGATCAGGACAGCGGGTTTTGGTATGGGTACCATGTGGACTCGCATACAAGCTTAGTGGGCGTGCGCGAGGTCGCCGGTAAGCACAGATGCTTCCAGTCAGACCGGGACGTGGAGCGGTGGATTGGAGACGAATGCGACGGAGCTGTGGGACAGGCTGGGCTCTTCGCGTCCCCGGCGCAGTCGAATATGAATGGCAGACGTCTGCCTCTAAGATGGAGCTCTCAAATACGCGACACTACTGGACCTCCCATCTACACATTGCTGGACGCTGCAGCTCTGACTTCGACGTCACCTCTGGATATGAGAGATAGCGATGCTGCGCCAGACTTTACCGCATTCAGCTTGTACAAAATCTTCGGTTTTCCGGATCTTGGCGCTCTGATCGTGCGCAAGAAGGCAGCTCATGTCTTCGCCAAGCGTGCGTACTTCGGCGGCGGCACCGTGGACATGGTTGTGTGCTTGAAAGAAACCTGGCACGCAAAGAAGACCGGGTCCCTGCACGAGCAGCTTGAGGACGGTACATTGCCTATACACAGCATCTTGGCTTTACGAGCCGCAATGGACACACATGCGGAGCTACATGGAACCTTGGAGCGAGTCTCGCGTCATACAGCGATGCTGGCAGAGCGATTGTACCATGGTCTCCGGAAGCTGAAACATGCTAATGGAAGCGCTGTCGCTCAGGTCTACAAGCATGAGAAATCAGACTACAGCAACAGCACCACACAAGGTCCTATCGTAGCCTTCAATCTACGTGACAGTCATGGCAAGTGGGTGAGCAACACAGAAGTCGAGAAGCTCGCGTCCATCAAGGACATCCAGCTTCGTGTGGGAGGCATCTGCAATCCGGGTGGCATTGCCTCGGCGTTATATCTGGAACCTTGGGAGATGCGATACAATTTTTCGGCTGGTCAGAGGTGTGGTGGCGAGCACGACATACTCAATGGGAAGCCGACTGGCATGATACGGGCGAGTCTCGGAGCCATGAGTACACTGGTTGATGTCGAGAAACTGCTCTCCTTCATCGACGAGTTCTTCGTTGACAGAACGTCTACAAAGCCGCCAGTACAGGTCAGTGGGACTGGAAACGTGCTCCGACAGTCGGACTGGCACATCGAAGCTCTCACAGTCTACCCGATCAAAAGCTGCGGCGGCTGGCAGATTCCCTCAGACACCGACTGGGACGTCCGTCCGGAAGGTCTAGCCTGGGACCGCGAATGGTGCATCGTCCACCAAGGCACCGGCGTGGCTCTAAGCCAGAAGCGACATCCTCGCATGGCTCTCATACGTCCTCATTTGGACTTCAAGACAGGCAGGCTGGTGATAACCCAGGCTGGTAATGCCACTGAGGTTTCGGTACCGCTCTCCTTGGATCCCTCCTACTTCGATCCCACCGATCTGAAGTCTCACACCACACAAGTCTGCGGCGACACCATCAAAACCCGTATCTACACCTCTCCCGCCATTGCAGACTTCTTCACGAACGCTCTTGGCGTACCCTGCACACTCGCTCGATTCCCGAGTCCTACGTCAACAGACCCGTCGACTCGCCACAGTAAGCCGCAGCTCAGCAGGACAGCCTCGACTTTTGGTCCATCGCGCTTACTCCTACCGAATGAATCTCCAATTCTCGCCATCGCGCGCCCTTCTCTGAATGCCCTGAACACCTACCTGAAACTGCACTCCCTACACGCTGCACCCGCTGCGCAATTTCGCGCCAACATTATCCTCGCGCAATCCTCTCCCGCAGGCAGCGAAACACCTTGGGCCGAGGACACATGGCAAAGCTTTACCGTCGCATCCGATAAGGGCGTCGAGGGAGCGAGTATGGATGTGCTGGGAGGATGCAGAAGATGCGGCATGGTCTGCGTGGATCAGACTACGGGTATCAGGGCAGAGGCAGGAGAGCCATTCGTGAGTCTGGCGAAGATGAGGAGGGTTGGGGGAAGGGTGCTGTTTGGCGTGCATTGTGCGCTTCGTGGGACTGCGGGCAGTGTCAGGGTTGGACAGGTCGTAGAGACCACAGAAGGCAGGGAGGAGGGCTGAGCGCTGTGCGAGGCATGGCGAATGTCAACACGGCTGAAGATGAAATTACCTACTCGTTCAAGCGGATTTGGCAAGTCTCGAGCACAATGTCTTAATCTAGAGGTCTTGAACATGTAAGTCCACAATCGAATTGGGTATCATACTATATGCGTGCGCCACCACTCGTATGCTGCAACTCCTCACTATCCATTCTCGCAACGAAGCCGACAACCCTACGTATCAAATCCTGCACCACAGCCTGTGGATTGCCATTGAGATTATGACTTGCCCCTTCAACCACCCCGCCGTTGGTGTTGTCCGTTACTCCGCCGCCTATGAGCGTCGCTGCCGTCCACCTCGCCACGAGCGCATGCTTATCGATTGTCTCCGTCACGCTCTCGTCACTTCCTCCTTCCAGAATCAGCAACGCAGTGCTAGCCGGAAACTTCCCAAAGCTAGCGGCTAATCGCTCATCTGATAGATCACTCGAAAAGAAGTCATCCGCTCCGTCGTGAGCAGGCGCAGGGGAGGCGATGTCTACCCATCTTCTAGCCGTGATTGCGACGCGGCCGAATATCACTTTCGTCAGCCGGTTGGGCATCACGTCCTTGTCGTGCCCTTCCCGACACATCTTCAGCGCAAGCTGATTCGCTTCGTTAATCATAGCCGCGGGAACATCTGCTTCGATGGCCTCTCGATCCGAGACCGGCGCTTGCAGAATCACGCCCTCAACAAGGGGTCTATTCTCATTTCCTTTCCCGGCGACATACTCCATGCAATCCTGACACCCCGTACTATGCCCCATAATCACTACCTTCCCTCCCGGCCTCATCTGCTTGATCATCGTAACAATCTTGCCTATCTCCTCTGCATCCCGAGCAATGCTGCTTGTGCCCCAGCTGTGACCTGCTGAGGAGAGCGAGGCGGGCATGAGGGACCATATTGGGCCTAGAGCGTGGGCGAGACGGAGTGGGTAGGAGACTGAGAGGTAAGTGTCGAAGAGGCCACCGATCCAGAGGAGGGTGTTTATATTCAGGCTGCGGGCAAGAGGTTCGGAGGGTTCGAAGGCGGAGAGGTTTGGGGGGATGAAGTGGAGGGTGCCTGGGTGGGAGGAAGGGGGAGGGGGGGTGTGGGAGTCCATGTCGGCAATGAAGGAAATTAAAAGGGTAGCAACATTCACTGAAAGTCACTTACAGCTTCCTGCTTACCATAGATCTCGCATTTAGCCCCGCCTTCCTCATGTGGGCACCGCTACTGCGGGCGTTCCTGCATGGCGCAGTTGCCGAGAAGTGACAGATTACTTGCTTACAAGTCAGGACGATATCGTATCATGTTTGTCAGTCAATACTCTGTTGCGACCAGAGCGCAGCTACGCTTATGGCTTTGATCGAATGCATTCGTGGGTGATGCGCTAGTTGCAGCAGCCCGATTCCTGGCATTGAATAATAGAGTGGGATATACTACCTGGTTTCGGAAAGGCTAACCAAAGGTCCTTGAGATCGGTAGAGTCGCGGCCAGTAGCTCGAGCGTACACACAAGCTTCACGGGAACAGGGCAGTCGTGATCTTGCAGTCTACATGATACATGTGCTGCTCAGCGAATTCGCCGTGCAACGCACCAGCAGGAACAGGTCCTCGCAGAACTGTCCCGGTCGCAGCGGCTCTATTCTATGACGAGCAAATACTTTGCCACTGGCATGATCAGATTAGCACCCAAATGGCCAGAGCGCGGGGGTAATCTGAAAACCACGTTGGAAGTGACCGCTAGATTGGAGCATGACTGCTGCATTACCGTCCAGAACCAGAAACAGCCTCACCGCCAGGTCGTTAGGTGCTCGAGGCTTGCATTCAGCGTTGCACAGCAGCTAGAATGTCATGCCGAATTCATGTCGTGCTCGTGGTCACAATAGTTTCGTCGATAGTGGTAGCCCCGTCACTAATGCCCAGATCCTGTGCGCTCTCAGTTGATTACTGGTGTTGGAAGTCGCCCTCAGGGAGTGATGCCATAGTCCGGGTAGTATGTCGAGCAATCATGCGTTGGCTTAGTCGCATGGGCCTGGCGCAGGAGGTAGATGCCATTTGAGTAGTCATCATGGACGCACTGGCCATCATCGCTCTTTGTGCTCAAGCTCTCATCTACTGATGGGGCCGAAGGAATGTGACACAAGGACGAGATGGTGGAAAATGAAAGCACAGAATGACCATCCAATGGCGCTTTGCACACCCTTGCAAAACTGAAGGCGCACCGTGCGCTGCTTGGCTGGGCCAACGGCGATAACTGATTGCTGTCCTACCAATTGCCTGGGATGCAGATCCTCTCCCTGCACCTCGCAGCAATCACTTGCAGTCCAATAAAGGCCGCATGTCAGCCTTGCACTTCACCTGGCGCGCCTCGGTCGCGACGGACTTCCCTTGACATGTGTCTGCGCATGTTTGCTTCACCTGACTTTATCTTGAGCCCGCGGAGTATTCCGTGAGGCCTCATAGCTCCGCCACTCCCTCTCGATATCACCGATCGCTATCATGGACTACTCTGAGAAAGCTGCGCGCACTTCAGACTACTCACCAAGCGGCTCCGGCGACCTCCCGATCTACGGGCATAGTCTCAATCGCCACCGACCATGGACTACGAGACTAATCGATAGCTTCAAGAGGGACCCGAATGCGCACGCCACTCCCTCCGGCGCCGTCGGTACTGATGGCAGAGTCTACGATGTCGAGGAGGCCGCGCAAAACACGGCAAATTCGCCACTCGCGCGCCATCTCAAAGGCCGACATCTGCAAATGATTGCAATTGGAGGCTCGATTGGCAGCGGGCTGTTCGTTGGCTCAGGTGCTGCACTTGCCAATGGCGGACCAGCGTCACTCTTTCTGGCGTACTGCATCATTGGCATCATGTTGTACTGCACGGTACATGCGCTGGGCGAGTTGGCCGTGCTGTTTCCTGTGGCTGGGTCTTTCAGTGCTTATTCGACAAGGTTCTTGGACCCGGCTTGGGGTTTCGCGATGGGCTGGAATTACGCCATGCAATGGCTCGTGGTTCTGCCACTCGAAATTGTGGCAGCGACGCTGACGATCGAATACTGGACGAAGAAGACCATCAACAACGATGCCTGGGTAGCGATCTTTCTGGTTCTGATAGTGGTCATCAACCTGTTCGGTGTCAGAGGGTATGGTGAAGCTGAGTTCATCTTCGCCATCATTAAAGTCGTGGCGGTTGTTGGCTGGATCATTCTCGGCATCATATTGAACATCGGAGGCGGGCCTGATGGTAGCTACATCGGTGGGAAGTACTGGCACGATCCGGGAGCGTTCAACAATGGGTTCAAGGGATTGTGCTCGGTCTTCGTCACAGCTGCGTTCGCCTTCGCAGGGACAGAGCTCGTCGGACTTGCCGCCGCTGAAACCGCAAACCCGCGCAAGTCCTTACCCACAGCCATCAAGCAGGTATTCTGGCGGATTACACTGTTCTACATCGTGTCACTTATTCTGGTGGGACTACTTGTCCCTTACACAGACGGACAGCTCGTTAATGCAAGAAGCTCTGTCGATATCAAGGCGTCGCCCTTCGTTATTGCGATTGCGAACGCCGGCATCACTGGTCTGCCATCCGTCATGAATGCCGTCATCATGATAGCTGTACTGTCCGTCGGCAACTCCTCTATCTACGGGAGCTCTAGGACGCTCGCAGCGTTGGCGGAACAGAACCAAGCTCCCAAGATACTTGGTTATATCGACCGAAAAGGTCGACCAATCGTCGCGATCGGACTGGCGTCAGTGCTAGGTTTGCTCGCATTCATGGCGGGCTCTGATGCGTTCCAGAGCAAGGCCTTCAACTGGATGCTTGCGCTCTCAGGACTTTCTTCCATCTTTACCTGGGGCAGCATCTGCCTAGCGCATATACGCTTCCGCTCCGCTTGGAAAAGGCAGGGCCACACCCTAGACGAGCTCGCCTTCCGAAGTCAGCCAGGCGTGTTCGGGTCTTGGCTTGGACTTATCATCAACTGCTTGGTGTTGATCACACAGTTTTGGACCGCCGCGTGGCCAATTGGGTATGGCACCTTGAGTACGCAAGACAGATTCACTGGGTTTTTCCAGGCGTACCTCGCAGCGCCGGTCGTCATCATAATGTACATCATCTACAAAGTCTGGAAGCAGACGCCATTCATGAGGAGTCACAACATGGACCTGCATACTGGAATCAGGGACTTGAACGTCGCCGAGCTGATAGCCGAGGAGAAAGCCGAGCGGAGGAGCTGGCCTCGATACAAGAGGACATATAAATACTTTTGCTGAGACACGATCATGATTGCATTGCTGGGAGCTAAGGGTGGGTGTATGAACATGTACCATAGATTTTAGATAGCATTCGATTAGCGTACATGATTGACTCGACTGACTCTGTATTTCTTTTGTTCTAGAAAGGCTTCTCATTCGTCACCTCGCTGATTCCGATTTCCTCATGGTCCAGTCACGAACAGGACATGAATCTCATCTGGACGGTAAGGATGCCTAAGGCTCTCCACCGCGAATTAGAGTTGCGCAGCACGGGCCGCACTCGCGACCGCCGTACCTTGACTTCGCTTTGGACGTTCTATTCTTCCAATCCCTCGACATTGCCGACCACCATCAGAAACTGTGCAGCAGCGACTTTGTCCGTGCTACTCTTGACGGCTTCCGCGCTGCGTGGAGACAACAGCGATGGCACCGAGAGGATCGCGCGCGATACTAATAATTCCAGTGCAGTTGGTGATCAGCGCTAGCATCAGCGCTCGTGAGGCTGATCTGTCATGCATAAAGAACAAAAGCCAACGAGCGCAAATCCTCATACGACGATGCGATTCGCCAGATGGCTAGCTACTTCGCAGATAGGCTCCCTCTTGCGATTCGAATAGTGCGAGTCCGGCCGCACAGCTTCTGTCAAAATGCGATGACTGCGTTTCCTTATTCGCAGATTAGATCTCGGCAGCCACGAGTCCGCTCACGCCGTTAGCGAGAGGCCGTCCCGGGGACCGCGTCTCTTCACGCAGATCCAGGAATCGGCTCCTTCATGCCTTTTACCTCCCGCCGCGACATCAGCCTCGCGTTCAGATTGCTTGTCGACTTCATGCAGTGCTGTCACTGTCTACGCAATGACGCCTAGCATACTTCCGCCCCTGCATGTACCCTGCAATTTGCAGTCATGCTTCGCAGCGACCGCAATCAAGTGCTGTATATCGCTTCTCATTCGCTCATATCCGGATGCGCGAAGACGTCTGCCGGGGCGGAGTCCAGGCAGGGAGCAGATGCGCTGCTTGGTATTTGCACTCATCGTTAGGCAGGACTATGACAGCGAAAGTCAAATGTAAGTGCTATCGCTTCGACTCCATCTCACTGTATACTTCGTCTGACCTCATTTACCCTCCAACATCATCGTGTGTGCCTGCGTCCCTCGTTTGCATCAACTGCATTCATATTGTTGTGCGCACTGCCTGCTTACTTGCTTCCTGCACTACTTCCTGTTGGTTGCGCACAGGTGCTGGGACCTCCTTCTCGCCATATACTGGACGCCGATGTTTGCGAGACAGATCATCAGCTAGGACGACTCGATGCGACCGGGCAACACATTCCCTTTCCTACTGTCTGGAATACTCCATCGTCCACGCTCCCTGGATATAATTGCGAAACGTAGCTTGCGTCGTGGCGCCCGAACGATCGCAGTACGATGCGCCGCGAGGCGCATCAATGAAACAGGACGAAGTTACGAACTTATGTCGCATATGCAAGTGGATGCGCCTCCATCGACATCACCGGATGACTGGAGTGTTGTGACGGACGCCAATGAGCGGAGGAAGATACAGAATCGCATAGCGCAACGGAAGTTCCGTAAGTCTCATTTCACGAGTGCCTGGTGTTCTCGCTCTCCGAAGATTGCGAAGGTCTCTTGCGGTACTGTCGACTGCGCTGTCATGTGATCTCGAGGAAAGAGACTCCGAGGTGAGACAGCAGACTTCCTACACAGCGGATGTCTCGCAGGTCCTCGAGTATCAGAGTCAACGTACCGTGGCGCAGTCGACAGCAGCGCAAGACACACAGATTTAAGGAAGAGCAGACGCGTGACGGATGCTTAGTGCTCACATAATGCTCAACAGGCGATAAGGCTCGACAACAGCAGGAGGAAGCGATACGATCGGCCGACAATCAGGCAAAAGCCGCTGGCTCGTACACACCAGTGGAACCTGACGATGTCGACACTGGCGACGAGGAAGGGCTACCGGTGAGTCTGCCCATACACGTTCAGCATAGACCGAGTGCGCGCGCTGATCATTGTGATCTGTAGTGGGGATCACTCTCGCTGCGACATATTATCGCCACCGGGCGTGCCAAAGAGCAGAGCTCGCGAGAGACCTCGGTGTACGCCGCGGCATCACGAGCTGGTGGCAGCTCTAGGTAAGTGGTGCCCTGGAACCGGCACGTGCTACTACCCTTGTAATGCATCGCCGGACTGACAATCAGTAGGCTTGGGCTTCACCTCGTCGATCAGTACGCTCGAAGCACCTCGCCATGGACATTCTGGCGGACAGGTAATCAGTGGCCCGCGGTCCCACCTAGTGTACAAATACCATCACAGCGGGAGTCCATCCCGCCACTCACACGGCAGTCCAGCGGCGCTGGCGTGACTCGACATGATATGAGATGATTGGAACGAGGGACGTCAGGCGGTAGCATAGCGAGGGCATCCAACAGGACACGTACATGGTTAGATATAAGGCATGCGGCAATGCGGTGCAGGCCTGAAAGTAAGACTGGGGCCTGGGGCGTAAAGCTATCACTATGCGGCGTAAAGGTCCAGGCGGAGATGTCCGAGATGGGTGGTTTATCTGCTGGCGGATGACCATCACGTCCTTGTAATAGGTCGGACAGCGAAAGCAATATGCTAAGGTCTCTCCATTTCCAAGAAGCGTGGTCCTCAGCGTAGCGACACGTCACGTATGTCTGGCGGTGCGTGCTGAGAATTGTCGACTGGATGGGCCGGTGAAAGCGTCTCAAGCGTTCGGAGAGGCGAAGGTATCGCGAAAGACCCATGATCACCGCCGTTCGCAGCGGTGTCGGCAGCCGTTGGCGAGATGCACGCAAGGACTTGCGCAATATTGCAGTACATGCCACATGCAGGCACCGAGCAGGAGCCGGCCGCGATGGAGTCATCCAACGTCGCCGCGCCGCCAACCGCAGCATGACCTGTGAACGATGTTGGTTGTTGGACTGCCTGTTGGTGGCGCCTACTTTACAGTGTCTCGGCTGGCAAAGACCAGGGTCATCGCTCTCGGACGTCGATCCCGAAGTCTGCCCAGATGTTCACTTCCACGGTTGCTCTGCATCGCGCCTGCCATGTCGATGTCACACTTTTGCGTATGTGACCACACTCCGTGGCTGTCTCTACGGCTCCAACAGTGGGCAAAGCAGTGACTAGATGCCCACACGGAGAGTTGTATTGCGCCGTTGCGCTGTCGAGAACTTGGCACAGTCTGTCGGCCATCTCAATGCTTCTTCGAGGCACGCCGGAAACGATCGTACAGCTGACTCGCAGCCACCCTGAGACCACATTTTCCCGGGAAACAAATCCTGAACGGGCCAGATAAGCATAAACGATAGGTTGTCATTCCCCCATTTCTTGTCAAGGTGGAGTAACATGTGACCTTCAATGCATGTGGGCGGCCACAACCTTCAGCACGATCAGGTCCTAAGGCCGCAATCTCCTCTGTCCAGATCCTCGGTTCGCGAAACTAGCTGAGTAACGTGTTTACCTTATACTAGCAAGAGCTACTGTTGCAACCATTTCATCATAATCCTACCTTTGTAGGCCACAAGTCACAATGATGCTCTCCAGATCTACGCCTCCCCGCGAACCATGGCAGCCTAACGGCCGAACCATTCCGAAGTCCCTACAAGCGACCTTCTTCGAGCACCGTCCAGAAGCATCTTTGCGGCGTGGACCGTTATGAACCCCACCTTCGAGGTCATGATCTCCCTCATCCCATGGCTCCCGTCCAGAATCGATGTGGCACGCTCTCTACCGACATGTGACTGGAGCTTCGCGATGCACTACATTTATGGCCACCACCGGGAACGCCGCGGGAATGGACCGCGAGCGGCGTGTGTCAAGTACTGTGCCAGCTGCTTTCGCTGTTGGACTCATATTGCTGTCTGCCTGACTTCGTCGCCTTGCGCGGCGTAGTATCTCGGTGTCGCCCATACTTAAGGTCATGATTGTGGCCTGGACATCCGAAGATGGAAGTACCAAGACAGTCACCGTCAGTCTCCTCATCGTTCGAAGATTCGCTGATGTCCAAGAGAACTACACCGAGTGCGCCGGCCTCGGAACTTGGCAACCTCAACATCAGCAGTAGCAGCAGCGGAAGTGGGAAGCGGAGCATGCCTGTCACCACGAGAGCAATGTACCGGACCTACGCTGCTCCACGTGACACGCCATCGAGGACTACGGCAGGACCCTCGAGACTAAGTCAACGATCTGGCCAGGCTGGGAGTGGCGAGGCCGCTCGACGAGCTCCGCCCAGACGAGCTGCGGCGGCAGCTGCCGCTGCAGAGCGGAGCGGAGATAGCGCCGCCGAGGAGTCGGACGATGATGACGACGAAAGCGATGAGGAGGAAGAAGATCGGCGAGCCTCCAGGTCTCCGCCTGGCGACACTTTGATCAGACTGGGCGTATTCGAGACTTTTGCGCTATCCGATCCCAACTATCTGACTGGCGTGGAACTTGCCCGCGCGGATGATGGCTCCCCAGAGACAAGGTACCCCTCCCTGACAAGTCTTCGATCCCACTCAGCTGACCCTCCCTCCAGCCAACGCCACCGCCGCCTCGCACTCACAGTAGCCAACCAAGCCATCGCCTCCCCAGCCTTCAACGCCAGCCTCCAAGCCGTCGTTTCTGTACCTTCACGGCGCTACAGCGAACTAATGTTCGACCGCATGTCACTTCGCCTAGCCTATATCTGGTCACAGCTCACCTTGAACATCCGCAACGCTGCTCAAGGCGCAGATGTCATAACGACAGCAGCTTCGCTTCGAGACTTTACCGTCGCCGTTACTAGCATCACCAAGCCGCGGCACTGGATTCTCGCAAGCCGCGAGACCAGGAGGGGCTATTGCTCGCTTCTCCTCACGTTGCTCGTGAACGTGGTGCAACAGGATCGTAATATCTACGACAGGGAGCCACAGACCGCGCGACCAGTATATGCTGGTCAACGCGCGGAACATACGAACTTGTATCTTTGCCTCATTGGCAACCCGCCGGCTGGCGAGGATCCAGTCTTCGTCGTGGGATTGCTACGCAGTTTAGACCCGGACGGGGAGTATCTGGCCGGCAACGCGCAGAGGATCGATGAGATATCTCAGCTCGTGCTGGATAGACACTCTGTGACTAGTGCAGACGGTCTGCGGACTAGCAGGGGCCATCCCCAGCCTAGTGACAGGTTCTGGACTGCTTTGAGGGCAATCAGGGATGGTGAGTCGGACGTAGTACCTTGAGTTCGCCATGGGAGCATTGACTGACCCTTTCACAGCTGTCATGCGGGCATGATCAGCATGACAAATTGCGCTAGACTTTTGTTACTTCTTGGTGGACTTGGGAGGCTGTAGTGAATCTTGGTAATACCCACTGTGGAGGATACTGCAGGCGTTGCGTTCGCAGGGATATTAGTGTACCTATTCAGTGCCTCTCAATCCTTACTGGCGCCCGGTGTAATTGCAAGTTCTCTGCAATTCGTGAATGCGTCCTACCGGAGACGGACACTTCTGCCCTTTCCAAAGCCTGGCACACTCCGATGCTTCTGTAAGCATACTCGCTGCAACAACGCCCTGCACCCAGCGTGAATGAAAGGTAGACCCGAGCCGTCGCTCTCCTCAGTAGCACTTCGCCCCTCATGGACGCACGCACAGTGCTTCCCTATTACGGCTGACCTGATATAAGCACAACCTATGGTGCAGGAATCCGGAGGACCGTAGGTTGCAATCGGTTTATTGTCAATACGATCCGGAAACAATGGTCAAAGGCAGTCCGCATGAGCTGCAGGACGACTTGCGTAATCCAGGCAAAAGAGCAAGCTGGTGACTGCCGTTCAACATTCTCATAGCTATACTATACATAAGCGAAAGACTTTGGAAGGACGCTCTTCTCCCGCTAACGTGACCTGACCCTTGCCCAGATCGCCACACGTCCCAAAGCGTGCCTTCCAGGTACTCGTACAATGTGTTGTCCGCACATTACCGCGCCATGCATAAAAGCATCGTAAGGGCATCTTGACCATTTGTGGTCGTGGCGCCAAAATGCGCATTTAGCAACCCTCCTTGACCCACTTCATCCCCAAAACTGTAACACGTAGGTAATGATCCTATCGCCTCGGCTGTGGCGGCGGGTTGCTGTGATATCATACCTATGAGAGGCCGCGATTGAAGCACTCTCACTGGAATGGACGAGAGCACCACTAATACCTCCCGCCAACGCCACCCTGGCCACCCATGTCACTGCTGTAGCTGTTCCCGCCACTTCCACCTCCCTGTGAGTTCTGCTTCAGAGCGAAGACCTCGTCCTGAAGGCTGCGGATTCGTAGTTCATACTCTCGTTGCATGGCATCAAACCTCCCTTCGAGGTTTCTCACATAAGTCCATAACTCGGTCGTGCCATCGGAGGGCTGATTGTTGTTGCCTGAGAGCACATCACGCATGCTGGAGCCAGAAGATCGACCATGCGACGATAGCGAGCCTGGTTGGGAGGACTGGTGCTGAGATGGAACTTGATGTTGAAGTGAGGAGGGGCCAGGATACGAAGAAGCCTGCAAGCCTAGACGAGCTTGAGATACCGCGGCATTGCCACCAAGAGAAGGCAGCGGAGGGAGCTGAGGCTGGTTATTATTTTGGCCGTGGCTGAAATTCGAGGCTGGTTGTGGCGGTGTACGGGTCGTGGACCCGCGGCCGAAATGCTGCTGCTGGAATTGTGTTGTAAGACTCGGCGAGCGATTCCTATTCAGTGAAGACGAAAGACTCGGATCGCTGACACTCAGACGATGCTGATCAGGCGGCTGGCCTGGCGAGAGCGGCTTAGGCGACTCGGTCATTATGCCTTGCTGCTGAAACATCTGGCCTGGTGGCGGATAGCTGGAGCCGAGCGTCTGATTGGAAGCAAAACTGGGCGCAGCTGGCGAAGATACGGCCGGCGACCCGGGATGCACGACTTGCGGAGGTGCCATGTCCCCGGGTCGAGTGTGCTGCATAGCAGGGGGAGGATATGTGCTAGGGTGCTGTCGGTAAACGTTTCGGTTCGGGTCCTGCGCGGTCTCGAGATGAGCCCGCTTCCGGCTTGGCTCGCTGCCGCGCCGATCTTGCGCGTCGAGGTCTCCATCTTCGTCTCCAGTATACTCAACGCCGTCCATGCCGTCGTCGTCTCCGAAGAAGTCATCATCGCCGCCTTGACTTGATCGCCGACCCGCACAGCCTCCGGGACCTTTGTTGTGGCGTGCTAGCGCATCGCCACGTGCAAATCGCCGACCGCACTTATCACATGTATGTGGTCTCTCGCCAGTGTGGAGCTTTGTATGTCGTTTGAGATCATGCAGCCTTCGGAAACGCGCATTGCAGGTTTGGCAAACATATGGCTTTTCTTGACTGTGAGTTAGCAAGTGACTTTTGAGATTGTGATGTCGTGTGAAGTCCGTCGAGCAGTATGGGCATTTGTGCCGTTTTCCTGCTGATGCCGGTGAACGTGGACTGTCTTGGCCGTACCCAGGCAGACTCATTCCTCGAGACGGCCCTGATTTTGAGGATTCTTGTGGAGGCGGCCCAGGATACGAGAACGCCTTATTGGCGTCCTCACCGCCAACACCGAGGTGCGCGTTGTTGCTCACGTAGCTGGCCGGCTCGCCCATCTCTGCCGGCTCATCCGTGTACTGAGTTGTATTTGCGTCTCCAGCCATAGCACTAGCCGTAGCGGTCATGGCTGCACCATTCGACGTGTCCAAGGATCCCAGACTAGTCATGCTCACCGGACTGGTCTGAAAGTTATCGGCCTGTGTTATAGTGGGTATCGTTATCTTCTCTGCCGCCTTGCGCAAAGGCTCACTGAGCTTGTTCGGATTTGGTGCATCCGATGGCCGACTGATACCCTCGTTGCCCATCAACGCCTGCATAGCTTGGACTTGCGGATTCGGACTCGTTTGACGCTCTCGCACGCTTTCCATCTGCTGTTGCTGTTTCCGCCTCTTCGCCTCTGCCATCACGGCAGCGCCTGTGAGCGGTATGGGCGACCGTCCAGTTGGATATTTGGACAGTGTCGATTTGGGCGATAATGCTGAAGGTGTCAGACGATCACTCTGCAGGACTTTAGAAGACAGCAGATTGGGATTCTCCGATCCTGTGGCAGATGACACGTCTGCTGCTGAAGCGAGTGAACTAGGCGTGACCGGATATTCTACCTGCGGAGACCTCGTGCGCTTGGTGGCGGCCATGAGCTATGCTGGCATTGGTGCGCAGATACGCACAGAGTGCACGTTAATCTCGCACTGTAAGTTCTGCTAAGGTCGGATCGCTGGCTCGTGGGGATAATGATCGTTCTGTTCAATCCTGCGCTGCGCCGACTCTCGTGTGGGTTGCGCGTCGAAAGCTTTGCGCGGCGGCTTCCTTGAGTGGTCTTCGCTGTAGTGACAGACAGTGGTGTCTATTACTGACAGTGCCTGACGTGTATCTTCGAGACAACACAAGTCCAAGCAAGCATGCCACCATGCGAAGTAGCGGGTATGACGTCGGCGGGATCGTGCTAACCAAAGGTAGGGGCGATGCGACTCAAGCCAGCACCACGAGTTTAGACGGCGACAATAGCCCTTCAGTAGTCCACGAGTGTACAACTGTAGTAGAAGTCTGGTTGTGCTAGCCAAACAGTCGTGTCGTGGTCTGTCGAAGCTCTGACAGAGGCAGCGTGTTGTGGAGTGGCAGGGCCAAGCCGAAAGGCGCAGCCACAAGTACTTTGTATGTCAGCTTAGGCGCTGCTGGGGTGTGCTTTGTACTAGAGATGCGCAGATAGGCCGTGTAGCCGTCAGGATGGGCCGCGAATGCAGAGCATGAGCCTCATCACCATGTGGAGAATGGCAATGCAAGGGAAAGATCGGAAATGTGTAGCTGCCACTCGTAGCTGCCCTGGGAAAACGAGCGACAGGAACTTCGTCATCTCCAATTCTGGGTGGCTTCGATCGGGCTAATTTTGGCCTAGCTCGCTACATGCTCTGCTTTACGATCATCTCTCACAGTGCGATCCCTCTCATGTCGCCTTCAAGCGTCGATATATTAGACGAAACCTTACCATACTGTTCGTCGCCGCCGTGGTCCGAGAGATCTCATTGCCACGTCACTACTGCCCTCATTGCTACGATGCCGTCCGCGTTACCATAGCTTGCATTGGAAAACACTGCGATGCTTGACCCCATACCTCAGCTGACAGCCATAATGGTAGTTCGTGCCACCGTTGCGCCGTTGAAGATCCTCACCCCTGTTACGACTGACCACGAAGTCTCGCCAAGCGACGCACCCTTGTGCTTGTCTCGCCGTGAGACCATGTTTGACCAACATCTCAAGTCCGCCACCCTTCGCAGATTTCCCGGAGCTGGATTCCATGAGTCGGGGCGTCACTTGCTGCACTGCTGCCGGAAAGCATCGTGGCTGGAGGGCTGAGCCGACAGACCTTCCGCCTCACCTGGTGGGGTCAGATCTACCTGGCCAAGACGAGTGGCGCCGAACGTGTCTCGCAAGTAAGCCAGACATTCGCTCTGTCAACGTCATCCGCGTCTTCGGCACCCTTTGCTCTCGTTGCGGCATCACCAATGGCTCATGCGCTCCGCTGTCCGGTGAGACATGCTGGTCACGAGCGGCGCGCTTTTTGAGTTCGATATTCGAACTTCGAGTTGTGCAACGGTGGCGATCAGCCACAACATCGAACTCTCTTTGCGCCAACCGTCGTTGCGATCGTACATCCCTACGTTTCGCGTGGACTTTGATCGGGGAAACGCGTGTAGAGTTTCGGATACGTCAATTGCCTGACAATAGCGTTGGTGCCTTGATGACGATCCTCGACTTAGCATGTACGCTTACTTTCCCATGGCTTGCAACGTGAACGTGGTGCACGAATTAGCTCGATCACGGCAGTACAGCGCTACACTAGGGCTCTAGTGAGAGACTGACGAGATAATGGCGGCAACGACTTACCAGCGCAGGATGATATACATTTGTCTCTCCTTCTGGGCGCTCCGGAGAGCGGCCAGCTTGCTGTATCCGGTCACACAGTCGATCGTGCCTCTCCAGCCAGACGTCTGGTGTAGACCCGACAATGCAAGACCTGACTTAGCTCAAGGATATATCCTCTCAGCGGACCAGAGTGAGAAGCGAGCGGTATCGGATCGTCAACATTATTTCACTGTTCCGCTGTGCTAGAGGATCAGCTCTGAACGATGTAAACCCACATGAGCGATGTCATGACTCCTGAGGTGAAGTTGAATTAACGTTGATTAAGAGGTGGAAGGTACGATGATTGACGCTCATGTCGCGCTCCTTCCAAGCAAATTCTGCCATGAAGACCTCTAGGATACCAAGTACATGATGAAATCCCCCTACAAAGCAGAGTACACGGCCCCGGACTGACCAAGGCTCGAAATGAGGCACAACACAACATCACGTCAAAGGATTGGTAGGGTCGAGAGGATGTGTGGATGACAGCTTTCACGAGTCCTTCACCCCAGCCCCTTCCACAACTCCCCAAACTTCTCACCCGCAATCTTCATCACATCCTCCCCATAGATCATCTTCTGCACATCCGCATCCGCCCATTTGTCAGGCACACTCCCCTTCCCCTCCTTAACAGCAGCAAACGCCTTATCCCTCTCTGTCTTCGCCTCACCATCGCCCAAATGCAATGCCCGCCCGCTCGCAGCCGCAAGCTCCACGAGTGCATACGCCCGCTCCATGCGCAGCTTTTCGTACACCCGCAGCCCCTTCGCGACGTCTTCGGGACTGCTACTGGGGAGTTTGGCGAGGACTTCGGCGATAACGGCGCCGTCTTCAATCGCTTGAGCGGCGCCTTGAGCTAGGTGGGGAAGTGTGGGGTGGCATGCGTCGCCAAGGAGAGCTGTTGAGCCTTCGGTCCATGAATCTAGCGGCTCGTGGACGCGGAGCTTCCATTCGCAGACTTCGCCGTCTTTGACTAGGTCTAGCATCTTCAGGACCATTGGGCAAAAGTCACCGTACACTTTCATCAGCTCCTTCTTACTTCCCTTCGTCGTGTAAGTCGCTGACGGTGCAGCCGCGAAGTTGGTGTCGGGTTGTGCAGTGGAGATGTTGTAGATCTGCTTGTTCGATACCGGATACGCGATGATGTGTCGTTTGGGACCAATCCAGCGTGTCACAGACTCAGAGTCAATCAATGTCAGATGCTCGGGATCTTTGCTCATCTCTTCGCGCGTGAGCATGATCCGGTAAGCTGCTTGACCAGTATCGATGATCTTCGCATCGACCTTCTTCAACGCTAGCATCTGGTCCCGGATCGTCGACTTCACGCCATCAGCTGCTATGAGGATGTCAGAAGTGACTTTGTAAGCCTCGCCACCTTTCCGAGGTGTGGCGAGGAAAGAGGGCTGGGGACCGAAAGACGAGACTTCGCCTGCTGCTGTAGACCAGAAGAAGTTGATGGCTTTCTCGCGCTTGCAGCCGGAGAAGATGGAGGTTGCGAGGTTGGAGCGATGGCCGACCATGTGGGGGTACTTGTACGAATCGCGGACGTATCGTAGGTCGACGTGAGCTAGCTCCTGGTTCGTTGAGCCTTCTGTAGACATTGTCAGTGCCTCCAATTATCGAACACAAGCGATCTGCTCGCTTACGCCGTATGCTCGTGTCCTTCAAGTCCACAGCTTCGGCTTCGATGTCTTTCCAGACGCCTAGCCGATCCAGTATTCGGGCCATGTTAGGTGCTAATTGAATGCCAGCGCCCACGAAGCCTAGGTTCGATGCGGACTCGTAAACATCGATATGTCGGAAACCTTGCTTTGCCAGGGCGAGTGCGGTGGCGAGACCGCCCATGCCTGCTCGTTGTTAGCATACTGTAGTTCTGCAATCGCTCAATGGTCCTCTCACCAGCACCAATGATCACTACATGTAGGTCTGGCACATCTTTGGTCGCCATCGTGGCGGAAGGCATCCTAGCAAGACCAGTGTCGTGATGAAGCGGCTCGATGATCGTCAATGAAGTCGTTCAACGGCGAGTAGTACTTTCGACAGGATTACAATACCGACTGATTCCGACATGATTGAAGACAATAGTTACCAGATCAATGACATTATATCGATCCTACCTCCACCATGTTCCGTACCGTACAACAGTCCATCGGCATTGAGACAAGCTTCGGCAGTGAGTTCTGCCACCTTTGCCGTTGTGGACGTTAGAGCGTCATGACAAGCCAAGCTCTCGAGCTACGGCAGTAGTGATCGCTGTGATACATGTATCAGGTAGTGGACTGCAAAACTATGGGAGCTTAGGTATCGACAAAGGTGTGACTTGAGATCAGGACATTTCGTGGTGATATTAAACCTGCATCAAAGCTGGTCTTACTAGCGCTACATAAGGTGCACGCCGCGGGATGGCCGGTCGACCACTTCATTCACATGTAGTGGAGCAACAGTACCTATCCAGAATTATGTGAAGATGCATCAGAAAGGTACAAGTAGTTGCAGGTAGCGACGACGAAAGTCTGTGCTCGAGATTGATCTACTCGACGCGACGACCTAGTAAATGTAAATTCATGAAAGTGCCATCGAAACCTCACATATCCTTTCGCAAATCGCTTTCGCTTCGCCAGAACCACACTTCACTGCCCATCTTTCCTCCCATCATTATCCCTCGTCCCACCCCTCTTATCATAAATCCCTCCCCCCCGCACACACCTCGCCTTATCCTCATCATGCTCCTTCCGCCCCATCCCCTTCGCCGCCCACTCTGGCGGATCTCGAAACCAGAAGTCATCCCCGCTGTACCCCTCGTGGAACTCATAGCAAGGATCGAAGAAAGTAGGAAATGTGTACGTGTCCTCGGCATTAGGTACAAAGCGCTCCAAGTTGCTGCAGAAGCGGTTGCGGCCGGGGAGTGGTGGGTTGGGATCTGCGAGGTAGAAGAGGTGGTCGTTGTAGGTGTCGTTGGCGCCGCTGCCTTGTTTCGTGTAGGAGCCGAAGTCGAGTTGGCCGCCTTGCTTGTTGTCTGTGATGTCCCAGCCGCAGCTGGGAATGTGGTCAGCGTCTTGCATCGCGATCCCTTCAATGTCGTGAGTGGCTGTCATGACGAATACTTACTCCCTTGTATACACCTGGCTTAGCCCACGAGTGCAAGTCTCGTTCGATAAAGTATACTCCACGTCTGTCGGAGCACCGAGTCCGAAGCCAATGTGCAGGTACACCGAGCCAGTGTCGCCGCAGTCGTCGGGATGCTTGCCGCCGTGCATGGCAGGTGGCCGATACGTAGACATCATGGCGTAACTCGTGTTATCGGCTTTCATGCTGAGGACTTTGCCATTCACCTTACCACAGAAAACTTCTACCGCCTTGTCGAAGAATCTGTCCGAAATGCCTAGTCCGCATCAGTATTGCTCTGTCCTGACTCAGAGCGGTGGTGCAGTGACCCACCGTGGCCTCCAAAACAGTGCGATGCCCTGAGATACGAAACGCCTGGAAAGACTGAGAGAACAGTGGCTGCGTCGCTATGCAGGGGGAGCTGCTTGCCCCATTTGATTTGGACGCTATTTCCTATGGCGTCCATGCCAAGGTGGTCATCTGCCATTGGTACAGTGTCCGGATTGAGAAATCGATCGCGTGGCGTGACGGACGTCTTGCCATCCCCGAAGACCAGGGCAGATGCGTCGCACAATGCAGGAAGCGCAGTGGCGAGTGTGGCCAGTACGGCCAGCAGAGCACATGTTCGAAGAGTCAAAGCTGGCTTACGTGCCATGCTGGGGAGAGGCGTTGCCAGGAGCCCACGGTTGATGGTCGGTCTGGCTGGATACGGTATACAGTGACTGCGGAAGCTGCGCACTCGAGATGGATGACGATGGATCTAGCACAGTGGCCTAAGGAAACGGTAAAATCGAGCGCTTCTGATTGTTGCTGCCAGCATAGCGCTCGTGGCGAGCAGCATGCTCAGCACCATCGTGAACAGCGCATCAAACACCTGCCACGGCAGCGCAAACACTCGTGTTGCCTCAGATGTGGTAGGAAAAGGAGAAGAAAACTATACTTGGCCGGTTGCTGGTGCTAATGAAAGCACACTGAGCAGCTGATGCTACTTCGCAAATAACAGTGGTACCAAAAACAATCCTGTCCGTGCAAGTCAATTGGGCTGTTGGAAATACTTTGTTGCCGACGGCAACAAGTTTGGTCTCTTGTAGGAATGGCAGTGGTGACTAAGATTAGGTTAACCACGGTCTAGCTCATGAACGAAGGAGTGGGAAGGTGTCAAGACTGTGGCTGCCACGCAAGGACTCGAGGGGAGAGGGCAGGATGTCGCTTCTGTGGCCGATATGGGGCAAAAATTGTGCGCTTGGGTGATGCCATATACACCCGCTGAACCTCAAGCAGCATCTTGGGCCGTAGGCACCTGCATAGTCGGTGAGCGTGTGGACCTGCAGCATGATCATGCGTACGAAAGACGAAGATGCCTCAAGCGGCAGGCTGTCAAGAATCGTCGCTTGGTCAGCGGCATTGTGGGATGCCCAGCGGCCCATCTTGTGGCCGTAGCGACCATGTCGTCGCATCGGGGAGCATCACTATAACAGTGGCCAAAGTAAGTTACCGCCCAGAACTATGCCTCTACCGTATCCCACGCACGCCGTACCTGCATTTGATCCTCAGTAATAACCGGCCACTCGCCTAAAACGTCGGCATACCGCTCGCGAGGCGCATCCATATATTGCGGAGAGTGCTATTTACAGGGGTACGCAAATCAATATGCAGGAGCCGGAGGCGTTTGCGCAGATGACATCTCGAATGACCGCATTCGGCGACGCAAGTAGTGATGTTGGAGGTGGTGGAGGTGATGGAGATGGAGTGCGGTGATGGAGGCAGCAAGAGGGGAGGGGATCCTGGTGTAGGGTTGTGATGTGAATTTGGGTTCGAGGTCGGGACGTTGATTGGGTTCGTGTGACAGCGGGTGGACCATAAGAACAGGGATTGAGGGCATGGAGATGTTAGGACTTCGATGATGAGAAGAGTCGTGATCAACGATGCAGGTGAGCTGCGCGCTGCATGGAGCGGCAGGGCGACCGGTAGATTCTCCTGTCACTGGTGAGGTTTCTCCACCGCCTGACAACCAACTGCACTCGTGCATGTGTTCTCGGCAGACGGCAGCAATTAGACATGCAGCTGCAAACAAAGGCGTTTCAGAAACAAGGTCCGCTCCGCCTTTGAGTTGCGCTGGTGTCCGGGCGGACCTTTGTCTGTGCAGACTTCGACATGAAGATGCAGCGGAACGATATGATAGATGAGAAGCAATTAGAGCAGGAGATGATGGCAGGCAATTGTATCGGTGTCGATCGCATGGAGTGTTATGTACACTCGCAAGACACTCCGGCTACAACAGTACAGATGATGAACTGCAAGCCGAGCATCTGCGCTCATGAGCACAGCGAGCCAGTCGGTTCACTCGCTGAAGATCAGGACAAGGATGCGAGTGCATCTGACATCCACTCTGGCCCGTAGCGGGTGTGGCGTTGTGCATGGTCCCATGTGCATATGTGACAATCTCGCGCATCTCTTGTTGTCACCACGCCTGAGCATATGAGGGCATCACGCCGGTCTCGCATAGGCTGCTGACATCCATCAGGGTCCATCGCTGTATGGGAGCTGATGAGGAAAAGATCCTTCGATGCTGAACCATCGCCAGAGTTTCATCTATCAAAGTTGACACCACCGACCGTTGCGATCTCACGATTAAATTAAGCGCCAGTCGCTTGCTCACAGGCCGCTCATTGGATGACCGCATCCTGGCCGTGATATGCTTCTCTTGGACGTGTGATGCAGTCCAGCACGCAGCTTCGCGAGCACCGCGGGCACATCACCTCTCCACTGGCTCGCCACGACGCCCCACACACCACCGCGCCCTCGCCCGCCTCCACCACCCCTCGGCACCCGCTCCCCTCGCTGTCCAATCGCAGCAACCACCATGATAGGCCTCTAGACGTCGACCGCGTGCGAGTGCCTAACCCAGCGAAAAAGGCCGGGCCCAATACTGCGTTGGAGGAAGTGCGCAAGGCTGCTGCTGCAGATGCCGTGAGGGAGGAGGCTGCTAGTGCTGCTGCTACTGTCAGGAACGGTGGTGCTGTCGGCTCTGCGGCGGGCCACCAACAGCGTGCTGCTGCTCAGTTGGCCAGGAACGTCAGCGCGCCTTTGCTTGGCGGCGCAGTGCTGAGCTCTTCACCTCCTGCCTCGCCGAGCATGTCTTCTCTTTCGAGGTCTGCTCGGCAGGAGCTGCAGCCTATGATGAATCGCACGGCTTCGCTGGACTCGACGGTGTCTTCGCAGTCCAGCGCGTCAATACAGCAGAGGGTCAACGGGACAAACGGGTCCAATGGCTCTTCGCGCATTCCGGATCCTTCCGGACCACAGGACGCGAATGCATTGATCGCTGCGGCTGTTTCTCCGGAAGCTGCTGTGCTGAAGCTGCTGAGTGAGAAGAACTCGGCAGCATCACATAGCGCGCAGCTGTGGCGACTCGTGGAGAAGCAGAGGGCGATGATTCTTGGACTGACCAAGGATATGGAGAAGATGACAAGAGAGAAGGATCGATACAAGAGGAAGCTCAAGGAGAGCCTCGTGCAGTCTACATCTGCTGGAACGCTGGCCTCGGCTGGCCAGCATCTGGATGGAACTTTCGGGCGCGAGGACAGTCAGTCACCTGTGCCACGCGATAATGCGCTGGTGGATACACAGCAGCATGCGCTTCGGGATGGCAGCATCGCAAGCCGACAGATAAGCGATGCTTCGGAGGTAGCCTCGATCACGCCAGGTCGCTCAGACACACCTCAGGATTCGGCCAACGTGTCATCAGCTGTGCCGTCCACGCCGCAGTCAGCAAGCAGTGTGGCTGCGATCAGCCGCCAGTTTGACCGCAGCAATGGTCTCGCGACAGCTGCAACAGCACCGCCTTTCGAAGGCAAACTTCCAGCTCCACTGGTACGCATTCCAACTGGCACACCCCCGATATCGCCAAAGACAGACGCAACCATAAGGAGTCCGCAACAAGAGGCGAAGGGACATAAGCCATCACTCTCGATCTCGTCCGCAGCAAGTCCACCGCCCAGCGCAGCATCATTCTCCGGTGCATTTAAGGGAGCGTCGCGAAAGGCGCCACCTGCACCGCTGCAATTGTCGCCAAATCCGTATACCGATGCGACGGCGACATCACATGGATCGGATTCGGAGTATGAGGAGGACCCACAGAGCGCACGAGCAGACCAGATGGCACGAGGAAGACGAAAGACACGGGAAGATGATGATAGGGAGCGCGAAGCGATAGCACGTGAGGAGGAGGAACACCGCAGTAGATCGATAAAGTCGAAGTCGGGGAAGAGCAAGAGCAAGAGTCAAGGACCTGGAGAGCAGCGGCCGGCAGTGGTGGAGATCATCGATGTGCCGGAAGTCAGGAACATGAAGTCTACGGACACGATCGTGTCGAGACCAAAGCCAGCGACCTACGAGCCGATCGGTAACCCTGCAGCGATACTGCGCCAACGCACGTTGGCGGATGGTGGAGTCTTAATGCAACGCAACATCACAGCACCTTCGCTTATGAGTCCTGGTCTTCCCATGAGCCCACGGCCAGGCGATCGGCCTCCGGGATCCGCCATGCCACGGGCTCCGCAAATGGCGCTGAACTCGATGCCACTCTCGCCTCGATCAGGCGTTGCCGGTCTACCACTTTCACCGCGTCCCCCTCGACAACCTATTCCACTGCCTCCACAGACACCGCTAGCATTCGCCTCACCACACTTGGCACGCGCTGAAGCATATCAGCATCAGACACAGCCATCGCAGAGCTCAATCGGGACGCTGAACAGCTTTCTCAAGCCTTCGCAACCGCCCAGTCCAGATCGCGACCACTCGTCAATGTCCAGCGATCCCAAGTCGCCAGGCGATGTATACCGCGGCTTCGTGTCAGACCAGTACCCTGACCTGCTACTCCCACCAAACGCGCTCCCCTCAATTTTCGTCAAGACAGCCTCCTCGCGCATGCGATCTTCGCGTGTAAGTATGATTGTGCCAAAATCGGCAGATGAGAACCCTGTCTTCACACTTTCAGTTCATGAGCGCTCAGAAGGCAGGCAGCTGTGGCGGGTCGAGAAGACGCATGTCGCATTGTCATCGCTTGACCATCAGATACGCCAGTTGGCACCTT
>KZ111164.1:271818-307508 GCA_002077045.2 Rachicladosporium sp. CCFEE 5018
GCTGCTGAAGGTAGCGGTGCCGAGGGGAGCGTGGCCAGTCGCGCAACCGTTGTTGATGAGCTCGTTGACGGAGTCGGAGTAGTCGACGTAGCTAGGATCGTTGTTAATGATTGCATGGATAGAAGGTACAGAGGGTTAACACGTACTCAGTAGTCAGGACGGAGTCTGCGAGGCCGTTCGAGTAGTCGCTGATGAGGGACTTGAAGTTGTTGGCGACGGTGTTGGCGCAGTCGTCAGACAGACACTGGCCGTTGAAGTCCTTGCCGAAACCCCACCAGTGCCTCGAAGGAGTAGCAGAGACGCCGAGCGCGAGCGCCGACACGACAGCTGGGATAAATGCGTGCATCTTGAATTATTTGATTTGGTTGAAAGGTATTGATTTGATCGTTTCGAAAGACGCGAAAGGCTGTCGTTGAAGAAGAGGAGAATGAAATGATGAGACTGGATAGCGAGAGTGGTTGTTGGATGATGGAATACTTCTACCTGACGCGAGGCAGCCCAATTCTTAAGTACAACGATACTTGCTCTCGTCTACAACGGCGCTGTAAGATTGCCGGTAGCGTGATGCGACCTCGCGATCCTCCTGATCCAGGTAAGCCCCAGTCTAAGCACCGGCAAGACCAGGCATTCGCTGCTTCGTGCACAGCCAAAATAGGCTTCCCCATTCGGGGCTCAGGCGAAGGCGCAAAGCCACCCCGCTGTACCCTGCCTGGCTTTGCTCGTACCAGAGCGCATCAGCCGCGCAAGAGGTTCGTGCGATGGGACTTTTGACAGCTGCATAACGCGGTGTTATTCGGATTGCTGCAGCACGCTGCGGTCCTGGCAATCTCGCGCGGCGCCTTGCAGGTGTCAAGGCCATTGTGAGGACAATGCTGTGTCGCCGCGTACCAGCACACGAGAGCCGTTTGTCACACGAGGCGATGCACGGGTGTGTGGGACCACTGCGCAGAAAGGATGCGGCTATCCGGCGTCGCGTGGTACGGAGTGTGGTACATGCACGCGCGGGAGATCTGCTGCGGTAATTATAAGCTGTGCCCAGAGTTGGGGTCGCGTTTCTCGGATGAGACAAGAGCTGAACCCATGCTGGCCCCAGCGGCTTCGGGCGCTCGTCAAGACATGACAAGAGTTCTGACAGGAGCTAGGGCTGGAGACGCGCCAGAAAAGTCTCCGTTTCGTGCGGTAGCTGCATGGGGCCATGTGGATGGAATCACGGTTTTCGGCGACCCACTTTGCAACGCCTCCATGGCTCTGGGAAATTGAATTGAGGCACGATGCAGTTGTACAACATGCATGATGCACATAGCCCTACCGAAACCATGCGAATTACGAAATAGATACATGCAGCAGTAGTGGGCGATCATGAAGAGGGCTGTGTGGGGTGCCGAACAGGCGCGACGCGGCTGTGACAGATCCTAATCTCACAAAAGCCTTCACCGAGTATTCCCCATTCACGCGGTACGAGAGTACGACGCGTCTTAGCGCTGAAATATCCTAGTTCGAAAGACGTTTTCCCACGCGTTCCCGCCCTCCCGCGACTGCCTTCTGGGGACGCTTCTGGCAAAGCTTGGGCGATGTTGCGCTTCGTCCCGCCGTTCTCGAAAAGCCGCCTCTCATATCGCAGGAACGTCATACTCGTGTGATACCTGATGGTGTCGAGAAGCTACTAGCTACAAGATGCAAGCTACAAGCCAGCAGTCTGGCCCCCACCGAAGTATTACAGCGTCCTCTAGCTCACGACCCGGTAGCTGTGCTGTAGATCTAGATCTCGACGAGATGCAGCGGGCGGTGTGACGCATGCGCTCATCGAAAGATATATATGTCGATCCATGGCGCATCCTCGACAGTCAGCATCGGATTCCGCCGACTTTGGCTGCTGCATCTTGCTGCCGACATTCAACCACGAGGCTGAACGCACTGTCACTTGCCCTCGTTTCTCCGAAAGTCTGAATTACTTCCATGCTGTTGTCATGGTTTCAAGAATGCCATATTTGTTCTGCCGTGCTTATGCGAAAGGACTATACCTTTCGGGGCTCGTCTGTTCATCACCAGCCTCTCTGAGATGCAGGTCCCCGGCGCCCCGCCGTTGGAGCTGGTCGGAGACCTTCATCGCCTTCGAATAGTTCGATGAGCGAAGGCTGGGACAAATGCCATGGTCGCCTTGCATACGAATGTGATCGCGCATCGAGTTCGGATTTCCGGAGGCATAGATTGGCATTGATGAACGCCGACATGCTCCTTTGCTGTCAGTCCAAGCGCAAGGACAAGCCCGTGCCAGATTGACCATATCCCTCTGGCGACCGAGCCGATGCCACGTGGCATACGTTGTCTGGTGCTGCCATCGCAACCATATCGACGAGCTTTGAGATGCCCCGGCTCATCAAGTTCCCTTGCCACGCGATCGAGAGCACAGCGCGTCTCGAACCGTAGAACTCGCGAAAGCAAAATTTCCGGCAACCATAGTCTAACAATTGTTCGGACATGTGACAGGCCTTGGCGTGTGGTACAGCATGTGCGATCCGGCATGGCCATGGTCTCACTCCAGATGATCGATCTCCGACTGAGGCTGATATCAAGAGCAGACGAGATCTCGAGGTTGGAATGGTAACCCATGGGACGAATGGTCAATGCACCAGCTGATACGCAGTAAGTACGCGGCGATTCATCGTCTGGAAGCCAGCTCCATCTCACACCGGCTTCCGAAAGCGCCCTTGCATCCAGCAGCGGTACATCTTCAGCTTCCGCTGTCGATTGACGAGCATCCGACGGTCGACTGCAAGGTTGAAAATCTCGAACTTCGGCGTGTCCGTTCCGACTTTTTGGCTATCGTCCTCCGCATCTTCGAACGTTGGCAATTTGCCAGACCAGATGTCACGCAGCTCCTGCTCTTCGAAGAAATACACCCTCGTTCCATCACCACGCACGTAGAAATTCTCCTCTAAGTACCGACCCTTCTTGAACCTCACCTGAGCCAGATCACCACGTCCGTAGTCTCTCAATAGCACATCTCCGCCCGGCTTGAGCAGCGTGAAGATGTTGCTCACCGCCATCGTCCACTGATCCGGCGACAGCGCAGAGAAGATGAAAATCATCAAGACCAGGTCCACGCTGCCGGCCTCAAGCCCTGGTGGTAGCACCTCGCCCGCCGCATCCCAGACATCCGCCCTCAACACGGCTGACTCACTCTGTGCTGTGTATGCGTCCTGCGCCCGTATCACATCAATTGCCTTCGCACTGTAGTCGCAAGCGTGCACCTTCAGTTCCTCATTTCGGTTCATCACCAGGAGCGGAAACGCTGTGTTGCCTGCTCCAGCCCCAACTTCGAGCACCGTACATTTCCCATAGCCCTCACTCGTCACTTCGCCCAAGATTGGAAATTCTTGCACCAGCCACTTGCGGTCTTTGAAGAAGTTGGCGTTGTTGTTGGAGTAGAACTTATCCCACCACTTCTCAGGCTTGTCTTTGAATCGCGTCTTGTCAAAATCCGATACTTGATTATCGCGTTGAAAAATCGTCTGCTGTTCGATGAACTCCGCGTACTGGGCGTCTACCTCGACGTGATCCCAGGCATTGTGAGCGAAGATGTCGGAGTCTTGCTCCAGGTAGCGAGTGCCGAATTGGAAAGGATCGCTACGATTCTGTGGATTGGAGGCGGCATCGAAAGTGGACTTGCGAACGGGCTCGATCGTTGTTGGGACGCCGTAGTCGTCTTTCCCTTCTGAAGTCGACGAGGCTTTGTCAGGTACGACCACATATTTGCGCATATGCTCCATGCCCTTGGTCAACTGCTGCTTGGGTTGCTTTGGCCGTGTCGGCAGTGCAGCCTCGACATCCCCGTCCACCATGCTTCGCAAGCTATCACCAACGGTGTTCGGTAATGAAGTCGAAGGTAAAAGCTCTGGTGATGGAAGCTTTGGATTTTTAGGCACACGAGCTCAAACATCCCTGCTTGCCACGCGAGCGGCGCCGCCCGTATGCAAGATCGATTCCGGGGTAAAAGCCGAACAGATCGATGACATAGACAGTCCGTAAAAGTCGATGCATTGACTTTCAGGGCAACTCTTTGAGTGCTGCTCTTCGCTGTTCCGCTCATCAGATAACATTCGCTCAGCATTTGAGATCTTGCATCTGTTCCGTTGTCCAAGTACCACAACCACCATCATAATGGCCACCAAGTGTCTTGCACCGACTAGTCGCTCGTTACTCCACACTGTACGCAACATAAGAAGAATACCGCAGATACAGAGACGAACCTTCCTCCCAAACCCCTTCGGCAGCGGTCCTCAAACCCTCACCGCAAGCCGCACACTCGACTACTCTCATGAAGCAATCTTCGACGTGATCTCCGACGTCTCCTCATACAGCAGCTTCATTCCCTACTGCCAAAGTTCCACTGTAACGAAGTCCTCAAAACCCGATCCCGAGACGAAGAAAACCTACCCTGAAGAAGCTTCTCTTACCATTGGCTTCGACTCGGCTGTGGCAGAAAAGTTCCACAGCAGGATCTACACGATACCAGGCACATCTATCGAAGCGCTCTCCGGCGCGGCGGAGTCAAGTCTCCCGGCATCGAAGACATCGCATCATAACCCACGGCCAGATCCCGCTTCCGACCCGACGCGCAGTAAGAGCGTTTTGACGCACCTTTCCACACTCTGGACGCTAAAACCATTTCGATACAAGCCTCCGCCTGAGTCGGCCAAAGAGCTAGGGACACAGCACATGAACCACAAAGAGACGTCAGACTTGCCGGGACAAGATCGGACAGATGTAAGTCTGAAGATCGAGTACCAGTTCGCGAATCCCGTGTATGGGGCTATGAGTGCTGCCGCTGCACCGAAGGTAGCGGAGAAGATGATTGAGGCTTTTGAGAGGAGGGTAAAGGAAGTTGTTGCGAGTAGAGGAGGAGGTGGGGAGAGGGGAAAGGTGGGTGGGAGTAACAGTGTCGCCGGGTCAAGGTGAGGTGGCAATTGGGTGCGGGCTTGCCATGTGAGGTTGTCTAGACCTCACCTGTACGATACACCGATACATGTATATACGTAGAGCAATAGAGGTCGCATCGCTCTGTCGGCATCTAGCTTGTCTTCTTCGTACGCCATTCGCTCGCCAGTGTTCGTCGTGCCACCAGCTGTTGTTTGGCCCGATGCCATTCAGCTTCCGACTGCCTTTGCCTTCTCACCTGCACTCACTTTCCCTTGATATTCATGAGCAGTCGCCGCTTTCGCAGCCCTCTCAGCAGCGGTAATTGCGACCCGCTTTGGATTCTTGGGATCGTCCTCGACCTCGCTCTTCTTGAGCGACTCCAGAGTCCTCTACATGCGATCCAGCTGCTTCGTGAGCGCAGCATACACGACACTCGAATCTTCACCGTCTTCAGGAATCCTCTTATTCAAGTCACGCCATGCTGCTTCGGCGTCCCCGACGAGCGACTCGGCTTGGTACCAATCGTCGACGCCATCCGCAAGGGCGAGATTGCACTTGATTCCCAGCATGCGGGGAAGCGCACGATCGTCTAGCAGTGCTTTTAGATCTTTGGGATATTCTTGTCGCTCGGTAGGGTTCGCGTACTTGCGCATAGCTTCCTCGTATTGGGCTGCAAACCATCGGCCTTCATTCGTGGTGGCCGTCGTGAGGTTGAACGAGTGAACGCGAGAGGCTCAGCTGTGATTGATGTTGTGTGCAGTGTCCATGACAATTGGAGAATGTTTTGTAGTCAGAGTCATTTCGTCAATACAGTATCACAGTAAGGGGGAGTAGGTACAGGCTGAGACTGCTTGTGTGGAAGGCGCGCCAAAGGATGGGCGATGCGACCAACATGGGTCGGAACATATCAACATTGCATTGTACTACCTACAATACCTCCAATACGTGTAGCAAATATGCGCCAGAGTCCCAGAACCAATGTCGAAAGTACTGTGCCAAGCCTTCGGCCTAATTGTTGTTCTGGCTGTTCAAGATGCGAAGGATGCTCAGGAACAACTGCGACATGTTAGCAATGACCGCAGCAACGAGAATGGACTCTTCTTACGTTGATCACGTCAAGATATAGACTGATGGCTGCAGCGATCTCCTCCTCAACATGGTAGTGGCGCATGATCAGCTGCGTGTCCACCAGTATGTAAGCCGAGAAGACCAGCGCGCCGACAACGCCAAAGCCCAGCTCCACCGCGCTCGTGTGCGGGAAGAATGCGGACATGAAGCCGAAGATGATCAGGACCCAAAGCGCTCCGAAAAGGTAGGGTGCCCAGTGGGTGAAGTCGTACTTCGTCTGGCAGGCGAACAGAGTCAAGGCGAGGAAGATGCCGAGCGTGAAGATCAGTGCTTCCAGGACGATACGAGAGTCGTAGAAGGAGGTAATGACGGAGATGCTGTAGGCTTCGAGGCCTGTGAAGCCGGCAAGGAAGATGAGGTTGGTGGGCTGAGATGTGTTAGCACTAATTTCGTCCATTGCGCCACCCTGAGCAGCGACGAGCGCTGATCTCCAGTGGGCTCGATCGCGTAACGCTGGATGTATACTCACATAGCTCTTCCTCTTCCAGAACGTCAACAGCATCATGCCGATCGCACCGAACAAGCTGACCCATAGCATCCACGAATTCGTCTGGATCCACTGTTTATACGGCGCTGAAAAGAAGCTCACAGCGCTCAGAGCAGCCGTGAAGAGGAGTTGGACGGTCAAGATGGCGTAGACCTTGCGGATGAACTGCATGCGGATCGGGAGGGTTGCTTCTGCGACGGAGCCGCCGAACTGTTGCTGAATTAGTACTCTAATCCTGCTCCTAGCGATATCGAGGGCGCGTACCTTGAAGTCATCTGGAACGTTGTCGTCTTCAGCGCGAGCCTCTCCCATCACAGGTTCTGCCTGGTAGGAAGGCGGCGCCTGGGAGTAGCCTGGGGCGGCCTGGTCTTCGAAGCTGTCGCGCTGGGGCATATCCTGATACTTTGCAGTAGCTGCCATCGCGATGTTGTCGATGTGTTCACTACAGGGTGGGTAGGACGAGGTATGAAAGAAGAGCTTGATGGTGGTAGAAGTCACACTCGCAGTGTACGCCTCTCCATCTCATGACGTTACGGAACGGCAACGCGGGGCGAAAGTTTGTACGGTCGCATTTGCACTGCACAGCCACTTCACATGCCGTGTTTGAAAGGAGTCATGTGATGCCTCAGCCTAATATCTGCATTCACCGTGAACGGCACAAGGGCACCCTCCCCTCTTGTCGAGCTCAAGCACGATCACACGATCACACTCACCTGTCTCACTCATTGCGCTCTACGAGGGCAGCAGGGGTCATGGTTTCCGGACTCCAGGTGGACGGAAACACGATGAGCGGTAGTGAGGAGTGAGAACCTGGACTGTCAAGTAGAATCATACTACGATATGCTTGGCTATGTACTGTGCATTTGGAGTGCAGTCTAGCGACCACCGTTAAGGTAGTAAGCAAGAGTGTAGTTCAAGAATGTACACTGCGCAAGATCAGGGAAGATCTGCGTCTTCGCTGGGTAGTCGAGGTCCTTAGTGGGACCCGTCTCGCTCTGCACTGGCAACCATGGGCCAGACTGCTGCACGCCGATAGTGTCCTGTGATTGTTGTCAGTACTTGTATTCGAGCGTCGTCAGGAAATAATCCACTTACGTTGGTGTAGCCACGGACACGTAGATACTCAGCATCTGGGTTTGGGTCGCCGTTCTTCGCGAACTGCGCAAAGTACCCCGAGATCAACTGGCTAGCCTTCAGATCATTCGCATCCCTCAATGGGTACTCGTTGCCGTACGTGAACCCTAGATCGGAACCATGGATTCTGAAGTATGGCAGATTTGGGTTGCCATTCGGGTATCCTGGAGTCACAGGTCCGACTGCCAGCCCAGACGCGCCGAGGTTGTTCGGGTCGTAGCCGTTACCAGTGCGAGTGATGGTATAGTAGTACGCCGTGTCGAACGCTCCGGTCTTAGCGCCAGCGTAGACAGTCGCCTCGTCAACGCAGCGGAAGGTCTTATCTGTCGCGACGCGCTGGGAGACGTTGAAGCTGTCTAGGGAGATGTTGCCGGTGTTGTAGTAAGGGAATAGACCGCTGTCGATGATCTGCTGAGCGTAGGCGGCGGAGATGCCGAGGGAAGCTTGAATACCCTGGGACTCAGTGGTGATGTTGCCTTGAGGGTAGTTGGAGAAAGAGGCGCCGTCGTTGGCGGTCGTGCCGAAGATGACGGGGACGTGGGCGGTGCTGCCGTTCTTGGTGGAGACGATGAGCTGCTCGGTGTTGACATATGTGCCGTCTTGGACAACATAGCGGGCGACTGCGCTGGCGCCCTGGATGGTAAGCGCAGGGGTAGTCTTCAGGCAGGCGATCTGAGCATCAAGAGTAGCCTGAGTGCAGCCGACTGCCTGGAACACCTGCTGTCCGGCGACGGCGTAGGACTGAGCAATGGTGTAGTAAGAGCTGTAGGTAGTGCCGTAGTCGCCGTTCTGGCCAAGAGTCACGCCGCCGCCGAGGTTGGACTGAGCGACCGCACCGACGATCAGCTTCTCCTTGATGACTGGTGGTGAGCCGAGGAGAGCGCGGACGGAGCCAGCACCAGCACTCTCGCCGATGATGGTGATCTTCTTTGGGTCTCCACCGAATGCAGCGATGTTGGCCTTCACCCACTCGAGTGCAGTGACCTGGTCACCAATGCCGAAGTTGCCCTTGATGTCGGTACCTGGGATGGCAAGGAAACCGAGAGTAGAGAGACGGTAGTTGATTTCAACGCCGACAATGTCTTCGCGGGAGGCCAAGTTACCAGTGTCCTCGCCTGATCCGGAGCCACCATTGCCACCAGTGAAGCCACCACCGTGGATGGAGAACAGAACTGGCCTCAAACCCTTCTTCGAGCCAGCCTTCGGGAGGAAAGGAGTCTGGATGTTCAGGTAGAGGCAGTTCTCCACGGTACCACCGCCGTACGGCTGCACGCAGTTGGGTCCGTACGCAGTAGCCTGAATAGTCTGGCCAGTCAAGTTGTACACCTTGGAGTACTCAAATCGAGCCGGGGTGTTCGAGTACGGAATGCCAGAGAAGCGGAACGACTTCTGGTTCCTGAAGCCGACGAAGCTGTTGCCGTTCGATGCAACAGTGAGCTCGTTGGCGGGGGTGGCAGTAGCGTAGATACCGTTGTTGTTGCTGGACTGCGTGCACAAGATCGGGTACTTGTTGGACTTGCTGTTGATGGCGGCGAACTGGAGCGACTTGGCGTCTTGCGGCACGCTCAGGACGGCGTCCGCGAGGTAGTAGTTGGTCTCGCCACCGAGGTAGGCCTGGTATGCGAGCTGCTGGAGGAAATCCGTGGCATGGGCCTGCACCGCAGCCTTGGTGAGCTGGGTCTCGCCGATGGCTGCGCAGGCAGCTGCGGCAGCGCTGGGCTTCAGCTGGTCCAGGAGGATCGCGCCAATGTGGTTAGCATCGTCCGTGGCATTGAGATTGTTCTGGTAGAGGAACGTGAGGGAGGTATCAGCATTGCTCACCGCCGCAGCAGTAGCCGATGCAGCGCTGAACAACACGGCCGCAGCAGTAGCACGATTGACAAAGACCATGATCGCGGTTGACTAGCGAGAGACAGACGCAAGGCGATGCTGGAACAAGAGCGGAGATCCCCACGGGGAGTGTAAGGCTATATATCCTACTGTGCATACCTTCGGGTACAGTACCCTCATGGCAGCCACAATGACCGGGTCAACGACTTTACCACGCGTCGAGGACTACCGAGCCGTTGTCACGACTCCAGAAAATTGGCCGAGATCATGAAGCTTGTCTTGATGCGGTACATCCCTTGAGCCGTAGAAGCAGGTACGCAGGCGTACGCTTGACTCGGCAGGTCGATGGCGATGAAGTTTGCACGCGATGGCGGTTTGCGATTTAGCCGGACATATTGTTTTCTCCCGCTTGGCGGCTCAAAGTACTAGCCGAGCGATGTTGATCCACCATGTCGTCTGGATCCGTCTGTGCGGTGGAGTCGATCATGAATGCTTTCTCGAATCGACCGCGAGCAGGCTGTAGCGTGATAGCGTTGTCCCGTTCGCGGGGGAGGCTCTGGAGTGCCGTGGAGTCGACATGTTTGCAGACCGCATGGTGGCGCTTTACACGTGAATAATTGAGTGTTGACGCTGAAAGGTTCCAAAAGCCTGCTTAGAGGGAGGCTGATGGCGTGATGAGTTCTCCCGACCAATTTCAACGACCCCGAACACGTCTCTCTGCCTTGATCTTGAGTTACATATTGCAGGACCTCGTGGTCGGATCGTGTTTGATCGACATCGCTGTCTCGATAATTTAGCGAGGTGGGTCAGGCCACGAGGGCAGGAGCCGGGGTCTCCCCGCTCAGTCTTGTTCCCTTGGCGCGATTGCGGTAAACAGTCGTTGCGAGAGGCGGTCTTGTTGTCTGAACAAGCTTGAGGAGCAAACAGACCTGATCATACATTTGAAAGGTTCACAAGAAGTGGCCAAACGAAAGTGTACAGCGACTTCGTCGCTTCAGCTCGCCCACCTCATGTACTGGATAAGCTCGTAGGAGATCGCCGAGGACCACCATTGATAACGGCCCTGATCTCTCTTTTTCCATTTCCTTATGGTCAACTATCTCCATTTTCTCACCTCGATGCAATTCTGCAGTACCGTTCCGCTGGTGTGTTATAAGCCGGATGACCATGGGTGAAGGACATCGCAGCATGGCTGCCCCCGAGGATGCTATGGAATACAATAACTACATCCAAGGACTGAGGGAGGAGCAGTACCCAATGCTTGCAGGAACAACATACCTTGATCATGCTGGAACTACACCGTACAGCAAAATGCTGATGGAAAGGTTCCACGCAGACATGATGGGCACCCTGTTTGGCAATCCGCACTCGGCTTCTCAGTCGAGTCAGCAATCTATGCAGATGATCGACGATACAAGACTGCAGCTTCTACGGCAATTCCGAGCAGACCCAGAGCATTTTGATGTAGTCTTCACCGCAAACGCCACTGCGGCCGTCAAGCTGGTCATGGATGCTTTTCGAGATCAGGACAGCGGGTTTTGGTATGGGTACCATGTGGACTCGCATACAAGCTTAGTGGGCGTGCGCGAGGTCGCCGGTAAGCACAGATGCTTCCAGTCAGACCGGGACGTGGAGCGGTGGATTGGAGACGAATGCGACGGAACTGTGGGACAGGCTGGGCTCTTCGCGTCCCCGGCGCAGTCGAATATGAATGGCAGACGTCTGCCTCTAAGATGGAGCTCTCAAATACGCGACACTACTGGACCTCCCATCTACACATTGCTGGACGCTGCAGCTCTGACTTCGACGTCACCTCTGGATATGAGAGATAGCGATGCTGCGCCAGACTTTACCGCATTCAGCTTGTACAAAATCTTCGGTTTTCCGGATCTTGGCGCTCTGATCGTGCGCAAGAAGGCAGCTCATGTCTTCGCCAAGCGTGCGTACTTCGGCGGCGGCACCGTGGACATGGTTGTGTGCTTGAAAGAAACCTGGCACGCAAAGAAGACCGGGTCCCTGCACGAGCAGCTTGAGGACGGTACATTGCCTATACACAGCATCTTGGCTTTACGAGCCGCAATGGACACACATGCGGAGCTACATGGAACCTTGGAGCGAGTCTCGCGTCATACAGCGATGCTGGCAGAGCGATTGTACCATGGTCTCCGGAAGCTGAAACATGCTAATGGAAGCGCTGTCGCTCAGGTCTACAAGCATGAGAAATCAGACTACAGCAACAGCACCACACAAGGTCCTATCGTAGCCTTCAATCTACGTGACAGTCATGGCAAGTGGGTGAGCAACACAGAAGTCGAGAAGCTCGCGTCCATCAAGGACATCCAGCTTCGTGTGGGAGGCATCTGCAATCCGGGTGGCATTGCCTCGGCGTTATATCTGGAACCTTGGGAGATGCGATACAATTTTTCGGCTGGTCAGAGGTGTGGTGGCGAGCACGACATACTCAATGGGAAGCCGACTGGCATGATACGGGCGAGTCTCGGAGCCATGAGTACACTGGTTGATGTCGAGAAACTGCTCTCCTTCATCGACGAGTTTTTCGTTGACAGAACGTCTACAAAGCCGCCAGTACAGGTCAGTGGGACTGGAAACGTGCTCCGACCGTCGGACTGGCACATCGAAGCTCTCACAGTCTACCCGATCAAAAGCTGCGGCGGCTGGCAGATTCCCTCAGACACCGACTGGGACGTCCGTCCGGAAGGTCTAGCCTGGGACCGCGAATGGTGCATCGTCCACCAAGGCACCGGCGTGGCTCTAAGCCAGAAGCGACATCCTCGCATGGCTCTCATACGTCCTCGTTTGGACTTCAAGACAGGCAGGCTGGTGATAACCCAGGCTGGTAATGCCACTGAGGTTTCGGTACCGCTCTCCTTGGATCCCTCCTACTTCGATCCCACCGATCTGAAGTCTCACACCACGCAAGTTTGCGGCGACACCATCAAAACCCGTATCTACACCTCTCCCGCCATTGCAGACTTCTTCACGAACGCTCTTGGCGTACCCTGCACACTCGCTCGATTCCCGAGTCCTACGTCAACAGACCCGTCAACTCGCCACAGTAAGCCGCAGCTCAGCAGGACAGCCTCGACTTTTGGTCCATCGCCCTTACTCCTACCGAATGAATCTCCAATTCTCGCCATCGCGCGCCCTTCTCTGAATGCCCTGAACACCTACCTGAAACTGCACTCCCTACACGCTGCACCCGCTGCGCAATTTCGCGCCAACATTATCCTCGCGCAATCCTCTCCCGCAGGCGGCGAAACACCTTGGGCCGAGGACACATGGCAAGGCTTTACCGTCGCATCCGATAAGGGCGTCGAGGGAGCGAGTATGGATGTGCTGGGAGGATGCAGAAGATGCGGCATGGTCTGCGTGGATCAGACTACGGGTATCAGGGCAGACGCAGGAGAGCCATTCGTGAGTCTGGCGAAGATGAGGAGGGTTGGGGGAAGGGTGCTGTTTGGCGTGCATTGTGCGCTTCGTGGGACTGCGGGCAGTGTCAGGGTTGGACAGGTCGTAGAGACCACAGAAGGCAGGGAGGAGGACTGAGCGCTGTGCGAGGCATGGTGAATGTCAACACGGCTGAAGATGAAATTACCTAATCGTTCAGGCGGATTTGGCAAGTCTCGAGCACAATGTCTTAATCTAGAGGTATTGAACTTGTAAGTTCACAATCGAATTGGGTATCATACTATATGCGTGCGTCACCACTCGTATGCTGCAACTCCTCACTATCCATTCTCGCAACGAAGCCGACAACCCTACGTATCAAATCCTGCACCACAGCCTGTGGATTGCCATTGAGATTATGACTTGCCCCTTCAACCACCCCGCCGTTGGTGTTGTCCGTTACTCCGCCGCCTATGAGCGTCGCTGCCGTCCACCTCGCCACGAGCGCATGCTTATCGATTGTCTCCGGCACGCTCTCGTCACTTCCTCCTTCCAGAATCAGCAACGCAGTGCTAGCCGGAAACTTCCCAAAGCTAGCGGCTAATCGCTCATCTGATAGATCACTCGAAAAGAAGTCATCCGCTCCGTCGTGAGCAGGCGCAGGGGAGGCGATGTCTACCCATCTTCTAGCCGTGATTGCGACGCGGCCGAATATCACTTTCGTCAGCCGGTTGGGCATCACGTCCTTGTCGTGCCCTTCCCGACACATCTTTAGCGCAAGCTGATTCGCTTCGTTAATCATAGCCGCGGGAACATCTGCTTCGATGGCCTCTCGATCCGAGACCGGCGCTTGCAGAATCACGCCCTCAACAGGCGGTCTATTCTCATTTCCTTTCCCGGCGACATACTCCATGCAATCCTGACACCCCGTACTATGTCCCATAATCACTACCTTCCCTCCCGGCCTCATCTGCTTGATCATCAGAACAATTTTGCCTATCTCTTCTGCATCCCGAGCAATGCTGCTTGTGCCCCAGCTGTGACCTGCTGAGGAGAGCGAGGCGGTCATGAGGGACCATGTTGGGCCTAGAGCGTGGGCGAGACGGAGTGGGTAGGAGACTGAGAGGTAAGTGTCGAAGAGGCCACCGATCCAGAGGAGGGTGTTTATATTTAGGCTGCGGGCAAGAGGTTTGGAGGGTTCGAAGGCGGAGAGGTTTGGGGGGATGAAGTGGAGGGTGCCTGGGTGGGAGGAAGGGGGAGGGGGGGTGTGGGAGTCCATGTTGGCAATGAAGGAAATCGAAAGTGTAACAACATTCACTGCGAGTCACTTACAGCTTCGTGCTTATCCTAGGTCTTGCATTTAGCCCCGCCTTCCTCATGTGGGCACCGCTACTGCTGCATGGCGTAGTTGCCGAGAAGTGACAGAGTACTTGCATATCTAAGACAAGTCAGGACGATATCGTATCATGTTTGTCAGTCAATATCCTGTTGCGACCAGAGCGCAGCTACGCTTACGGCTTTGATCGAATGCATTCGTGGTCGATACGCTAGTTGAAGCAGCCCGATTCCTGGCATTGAATAATAGAGTGGGATATACTACCTGGTTTCGGCAAGGCTAACCAAAGGTCCTTGAGATCGGTAGAGTCGCGGCCAGTAGCTCGAGCATACACACAAGCTTCACGGGAACAGGGCAGTCGTGATCTTGCAGTCTACATGATACATGTGCTGCTCAGCGAATTCGCCGTGCAACGCACCAGGAGGAACAGGTCCTCGCAGAACTGTCCCGGTCGCAGCGGCTCTAGTCCATGACGAGCAAATACTTTGCCACTGACATGATCAGATTAGCACCCAAATGGCCAGAGCGCTGGGGTAATCTGAAAATCACGTTGTAAGTGACCGCTAGATTGGAGCATGGCTCCTGCATTGCCGTCCAGAACCAGAAACAGCCTCACCGCCAGGTCGTTAGGTGCTCGGGGCTTGCATTCAGCGTTGCACAGCAGCTAGAATGTCATGCCGAATTCATGTCGTGCTCGTGGTCACAACAATTTCGTCGATAGTGGTAGCCCCGTCACTAATGCCCAGATCCTGTGCGCGCTCAGTTGATTACTGGTGTTGGAAGTCGCCCTCAGGGAGTGATGCCATAGTCCGGGTAGTATGTCGAGCAATCATGCGTTGGCTTAGTCGCACGGGCCTGGCGCAGGAGGTAAATGCCATTTGAGTAGTCATCATGGACGCACTTGCCATCATCGCTCCTTGTGCTCAAGCTCTCATCTACTGATGGGGCCGAAGTAATGTGACACAAGGACGAGATGGAGGAAAATGAAAGCCCAGAATGACCATCCCAATGGCGCTTTGCACACCCTTGCAAAACTGAAGGCGCACCGTGCGCTGCTTGGCTGGGCCAACGGCGATAACTGATTGCTGTCCTACCAATTGCGTGGGATGCAGATCCTCGCCCTGCACCTCGCAGCAATCACTTGCAGTCCAATAAAGGCCGCATGTCAGCCTTGCACTTTAACTGTCGCGCCTCGGTCGCGACGGACTTCACTTGACATGTGTCTGCGCATGTTTGCTTCACCAGACTTTATCTTAAGCCTGCGGAGCATCTCGTGAGGCCTCATAGCTCCGCCACTCCCTCTCGATATCATCGATCGCTATCATGGACTACTCTGAGAAAGCTGCGCGCAGTTCAGACTACTCACCAAGCGGCTCCGGCGACCTCCCGATCTACGGGCATAGTCTCAATCGCCACCGACCATGGACTACGAGACTAATCGATAGCTTCAAGAGGGACCCGAATGCGCACGCCACTCCCTCCGGCGCCGTCGGTACTGATGGCAGAGTCTACGATGTCGAGGAGGCCGCGCAAAACACGGCGAATTCGCCACTCGCGCGCCATCTCAAAGGCCGACATCTGCAAATGATTGCAATTGGAGGCTCGATTGGCAGCGGGCTGTTCGTTGGCTCAGGTGCTGCACTTGCCAATGGCGGACCAGCGTCACTCTTTCTGGCGTACTGCATCATTGGCATCATGTTGTACTGCACGGTACATGCGCTGGGCGAGTTGGCCGTGCTGTTTCCTGTGGCTGGGTCTTTCAGTGCTTATTCGACAAGGTTCTTGGACCCGGCTTGGGGTTTCGCGATGGGCTGGAATTACGCCATGCAATGGCTCGTGGTTTTGCCACTCGAGATTGTGGCAGCGACGCTGACGATCGAATACTGGACGAAGAAGACCATCAGCAACGATGCCTGGGTAGCAATCTTCCTGGTTTTGATCGTGGTCATTAATCTCTTCGGCGTCAGAGGATATGGTGAAGCTGAGTTCATCTTCGCCATCATAAAAGTCGTGGCGGTTGTTGGCTGGATCATTCTCGGCATCATATTGAACATCGGAGGCGGGCCTGATGGTAGCTACATCGGTGGGAAGTACTGGCACGATCCAGGAGCGTTCAACAATGGATTCAAGGGACTCTGCTCGGTCTTCGTCACAGCTGCGTTCGCCTTCGCGGGTACAGAGCTGGTTGGACTTGCAGCTGCTGAAACGGCAAATCCACGCAAGTCGTTACCTACTGCTATCAAGCAAGTCTTCTGGAGGATCACCCTCTTCTACATCGTCTCGTTGATACTGGTCGGATTACTCGTGCCTTACAACGATGGTAGCCTGCTTGATGGCAATAACTCCACAGACATAACAGCGTCGCCGTTTGTCATTGCCATCTTCAACGCCGGCATCACGGGCCTGCCGTCAGTGATGAACGCAGTCATCATGATAGCAGTACTGTCGGTTGGCAACTCGTCGATATACGGCAGCTCCAGAACACTGGCCGCACTTGCAGAACAGAACCAAGCCCCAAGGATACTTGGATACATTGATCGGAAGGGAAGGCCCATAGTCGCCATCGTTCTTGCTTCAGTACTTGGGCTGCTAGCCTTCATGGCTGGTTCCTACAATTTTCAGGGTGAGGCTTTTAATTGGATGCTTGCGCTATCAGGGCTGTCCTCGATCTTTACCTGGGGCAGCATCTGCCTGGCGCATATCCGCTTCCGCTCCGCTTGGAAGAAGCAGGGGCACACTCTAGACGAGCTCGCCTTCCGCAGTCAGCCGGGCGTCTTCGGGTCTTGGCTCGGACTCATCATCAACTGCTTGGTGTTGATTACGCAGTTTTGGACTGCTGTATGGCCCATCCATTACGGCACCAAGACTACGAAGGAGATCACCATCGGCTTCTTTCAAGCCTACCTTGCAGCGCCAGTCGTCCTTACCATGTACATTGCGTACAAGTTCTGGAAGAAGACGCCCTTCATGCGGAGTCACAATATGGATCTGCACACCGGCATCCGTGACTTGAATGTCGCGGAGCTGATAGCGGAGGAGAGGGCTGAGCGGAAGAGCTGGCCGCGATATAAGAGGACATACAAGTACTTCTGCTGAGATGTGATCACGACTGCATTGCTAGGAGCTTGGAGCGGGTGTATGATCATGTACCATAGATTTTAGATAGCATTCGATTAGCGTCCATCACTCTTTCGATGAATTGCCTTTCTCCTGTCGTAAAAAGTTTTCTCATTCGTCAGCTTGTTAATTCTGATTTCCTCGTCGGCCAGTCACGAGCAGAACATGAATCTCGTCTGAAAGCTAAGGACGCCTAAGGCTCTCAGCCTCGAATTAGAGTTGCGTAGCATGGGCCGCACTCGCGACCGCCGTACCTTGACTTCGCTTTCGCCGTTCTATTCTTCCCTTCCTTCTCGCCGACCAACACCAGAAACTGTGCAGCAGCCACGACGTCTGTGCTACTCTTGACGGCTTCCGCGCTGCGTGGATACAACAGCGATGGCACCGAGAAGATCGCGCGCAATACTAATAATTCCAGTGCAGTTGGTGTTCAGCGCTAGCATTAGCGCTCGTGAGGCTGATCTGTCATGCATAAAGAACAAAAGCCAACGAACGCAAATCCTCATACGACGATGCGATTCGCCAGATCGCTAGCTACTTCGCAGATAGGCTCCCTCTTGCGATTCGAATAGTGCGAGTCCGGCCGCACAGCTTCTATCAAAATGCGATGACTGCGGTTGCCTATTCGCAGATCAGATCTCGGCAGCCACGAGTCCGCTCACGCCGTTAGCGACAGGCCGTCCCGGGGACCGCGTCTCTTTACGCAGATCCAGGAATCGGCTCCTTCATGTCTTTGACCTCCTGTCGCGACATCAGCCTCGTGTTCAGATTGCTTATCGACTTCATGCAGTGCTGTCACTGTCTACGCAATGACGCCTAGCATGCTTCCGCCCCTGCATGTACCCTGCAATTTACAGTCATGCTTCGCAGCGACCGCAATCAAGTGCTGTATATCGCTTCTCATTCGCTCATATCCGGATGCGCGAAGACGTCTGCCGGGGCGGAGTTCAGGCAGGAAGCAGATGCGCTGCTTGGTATTTGCACTCATCGTTTGGCAGGACTATGACAGCGAAAGTCAAATGTAAGTGCTATCGCTTCGACTCTATCTCACTGTATACTTCGTCTGACCTCATTTACCCTCCAACATCATCGTGTGTGCCTGCGTCCCTCGTTTGCACCAACTGCATTCATATTGTTGTGCGCACTGCCTGCTTACTTGCTTCCTGCACTACTTCCTGTTGGTTGCGCACAGGTGCTGGGACCTCCTTCTCGCCATATACTGGACGCCGATGTTTGCGAGATAGATCATCAGCTAGGACGCCTCGATGCGACCGGACAACTCGTTCCCTTTCCTATTGTCTGGAGTACTCCATCGTCCACGCTCCCTGGATATAATTGCGAAACGTAGCTTGCGTCGTGGCGCCCGAACGATCGCAGTACGATGCGCCGCGAGGCGCATCAATGAAACAGGACGAAGTTACGAACTTATGTCGCATATGCAAGTGGATGCGCCTCCATCGACATCACCGGATGACTGGAGTGTTGTGACGGACGCCAATCAGCGGAGGAAAATACAGAATCGCATAGCGCAACGGAAGTTCCGTAAGTCTCATTTCACGCGTGTCTGGTGTTCTCGCTCTCCGAAGATTGCGAAGGTCTCTTGCGGTACTGTCGACTGCGCTGTCATGTGATCTCGAGGAAATAGACTCCGAGGTGAGACAGCAGACTTCCTACACAGCGGATGTCTCGCAGGTCCTCGAGGATCAGAGTCAACGTACCGTGGCGCAGTCGACAGCAGCACAAGACACCCAGATTGAAGGAAGAGCAGACGCGTGACGGATGCTTAGTGCTCACATAATTCTCAACAGGCGATAAGGCTCGACATCAGCAGGAGGAAGCGATAAGATCGGCCGACAATCAGGCAAAAGCCGCTGGCTCGTACACACCAGTGGAACCTGACGATGTCGACACTGGTGACGAGGAAGGGCTACCGGTGAGTCTGCCCATACACGTTCAGCACAAACCGAGTGCGCGCGCTGATCATTGTGATTTGTAGTGGGGATCACTCTCGCTGCGACATATTATCGCCACCGGGCGTGCCAAAGAGCAGAGCTCGAGAGAGACCTCGGTGTACGCCGCGGCATCACGAGCTGGTGGCAGCTCTAGGTAAGTGGTGCCCTGGAATCGGCACGTGCTACTACCCTTGTAATGCATCGCCGGACTGACAATCAGTAGACTTGGGCTTCACCTCGTCGATCAGTACGCTCGAAGCACCCCGGCATGGACATTCTGGCGGACAGGTAATCAGTGGCCCGCGGTCCCACCTAGTGTACAACTACCGTCACAGCGGGAGTCCATGCCGCCACTCACACGGCAGTCCAGCGGCGCTGGCGTGACGCGACATGATATGAGATGATTGGAACGAGGGACGTCAGGCGGTAGCATAGCGAGGGCATCCAACAGGACATGTACATGCTTAGATATAAGGCATGCGGCAATGCGGTGCAGGCCTGAAAGTAAGACTGGGGCCTGGGGCGTAGAGCTATCATTATGTGGCGTAAAGGTCTAGGCGGAGATGTCCGAGATGGGTGGTTTATCTGCTGGCGGATGACCATCACGTCTTTGTAAGAAGTTGGACAGCGAAAGCAATATGCTAAGTACCTCCATTTCTAAGAAGCGTGGTTCTCTTCAGCGTAGCGACTGGATGGGCCTGTGAAAGCGTCTCAGGCGTTCGGAGAAGGCGAAGGTACCGCGAAAGACCCATGATCACCGCCGTTCGCAGCGGTGTCGGCAGCCGTTGGCGAGATGCACGCAAGGACTTGCGCAATATTGCAGTACATGCCACATGCAGGCACCGAGCAGGAGCCGGCCGCGATGGAGTCGTCCAACGTCGCCACGCCGCCAACCGCAGCATGACCTGCGAACGATGTTGGTTGTTGGACTGCCTGTTGGTGGCGCCTATTTCACAGTGTCTCGGCTGGCAAAGACCAGGGTCATCGCTCTCGGACGTCGATCCCGAAGTCTGCCCAGATGTTGACTTCCACAATTGCCCTGTATCGCACCTGCCATGTCGATATCACACTGTTGCGTATGTGACCACGTTGCATTGCAGTCTTTATGGCTAAAACCGTGGGCAAGCCAGTGACTAGATGCCACACGGAGAGTTATATTGCGCCGTCGCGCTGTCGAGAACGTGGCACAGTCTGTCGGCCATCTCAATGCTTCTTCGAGGCACGCCGAAAACGATCGTACAGCTGACTCGCAGCCACCCTAAGACCACATAATCCCGGGAAACAAATCTTGAACTGGCCAGATAAGCATAAACGATAGGTTGTCGTTCCTCCATTTGTTGTCAAGGTGGAGCAACATGTGACCTTCAATGCATGTGCGAGGCCACAACCTTCAGCACGATCAGGTCCTAAGGCTGCAATCTCCTCTGTCCAGATCCTCGGTACGCGACACTAGCTGAGTAACCTATCTGCCTTGTACTAGCAAGAGCATTCATTGCAAACTTTCATTACAATCCTACCTTTCTATGCCATAAGTCACAATGATGCAGCTCAGATCTACGCCTCCCCGCGAACCATGGCAGCCTAACGGCCGAACCATTCCGAAGTGCCTACAAGCAACCTTCTTCGAGCACCGTCCAGAAGCATCTTTGCGGCGTGGACCGTTGTGAACCCCACCTTCGAGGTCATGATCTCCCTCATCCCATGGCTCCCGTCCAGGATCGATGTGGCACGCTCTCTAACGACATGTGACTGGACCTTCGCGATGCACTACAGTTATGGCCACACCCGGGAACGCCGCGGGAATGAACCGCGAGCGGCGTCTGTCAAGTACTATGCCAGCTGCTGTCGCTGTTGGACTCATGTTGCTGTCTGCCTGACTTCGTCGCCTTGCGCGGCGTAGTGTTTCGTTGTGGCCCATACTTAAGGTCATGATTGTGGCCTGGACATCCGAAGATGGAAGTACCAAGACAGTCACCGTCAGTCTCCTCATCATTCGAAGATTCACTCATGTCCAAGAGAACTACACCGAGTGCGCCGGCCTCGGAACTTCGCAACCTCAACATCAGCAGTAGCAGCAGCGGAAGTGGGAAGCGGAGCATGCCTGTCACCACGAGAGCAATGTACCGGTCCTACGCTGCTCCACGTGACACGCCGTCGAGGACTACGGCAGGACCCTCGAGGCCAAGTCAACGATCTGGCCAGGCTGGGAGTGGCGGGGCCGCTCGACGAGCTCCGCCCAGACGAGCTGCGGCGGCAGCTGCTGCTGCAGAGCTGAGCGGAGATAGCGCCGCCGAGGAGTCGGACGATGATGACGACGAAAGCGATGAGGAGGAAGAAGATCGGCGAGCCTCCAGGTCTCCGCCTGGCGACACTTTGATCAGACTGGGCGTATTCGAGACTTTTGCGCTGTCCGATCCCAACTATCTGACTGGCGTAGAACTTGCCCGCGCGGATGAAGGCTCCCCAGAGACAAGGTACCCCTCCCTGACAAGCCTTCGATCCCACTCGGCTAACCCTCCCTCCAGCCAACGCCACCGCCGCCTCGCGCTCACAGTAGCCAACCAAGCCATCGCCTCCCCAGCCTTCAACGCCAGCCTCCAAGTCGTTGTTTCTGTACCTTCACGGCTCTACAGCGAACTGATGTTCGACCGTATGTCACTTCGCCTAGCCCATATCTGGTCACAGCTCACCTTGAACATCCGCAACGCTGCTCAAGGCGCAGATGTCATAACGACAGCAGCTGCGCTTCGGGACTTCACCGTCGCCGTTACAGGCGTTACCAAGCCGCGACACTGGATTGTCGCAAGCCGCGAGACGAGGAGGGGCTACTGCTCGCTTCTCCTCACGTTGCTCGTGAACGTGGTGCAGCAGGATCGTAATATCTACGACAGGGAGCCACATACCGCGCGACCAGTATATGCTGGTCAGCGTGCAGAACATTCGAACTTGTACCTTTGCCTCATCGGCAACCCGCCGCATGGCGAGGATCCAGTCTTCGTCGTAGGATTGCTACGCAGTCTGGATCCGGACGGGGAGTATCTGGCCGGCAGCGCGCAGAGGATCGATGGGATATCCCAGCTCGTGCTGGACAGACACTCTGTCACTAGTGCAGATGGTCTGCGGACTAGCAGGGGCCATCCCCAACCCAGTGACGGGTTCTGGACTGCCTTGAGAGCAATAAGAGACGGTGAGTTGAGCGCGGTACCTTATCATCACCACGAGAGCATTTACTGAACCTTCTACAGCTGTCATGCGGATATGATCAGGACGACGGTTTGCGCTGGACTTTTCTTATTTCTTGATGGAGTTGGGAGGCTGTAGTGAACCTTGGTAATACCCACTGTGGAGGATGTTGCAGGCGTTCCGTTCGCAGCAATACTATTGTACTGGTAAATCCTACTCTGGACTTCCACTGTCAGTTTTGTGAACCTATCCAGGACCTCTCAACCCTTCCTGGCGCCCGGTGTGAGTCCAACCCTCTGCAATCCGTTAATGCGACCCACGGCAGGTGAACACTTCTACCTCTCGCAAAGCCCGGCATACTGCAATGCTTGTGTAAGCATACTCACTATAGTAACGCCCTGCATCCATCACGGGCGAGAGACAGACCGGAGCCGTCTCTCTCCTCAGTAGCACCACGCCTCTCGTTGACGCACAGTGCAGTGCTTTCCTGTTACGGCTGAGCTTAGCTAAGCACAACCTATGGTGCGTGAATCCGGAAGAACGTAGGTAGCACTCAGTTGGTTGTCAATATGATCGGAAAACAATGATCAAAGGCAGCTCGCATGAGCTGAAGGATAACTTGCGTAATCCAGGCAAAAGAGCAAGCTGGTGACTGTCGTTCAACATTCTCATAGCTATACTATACATAAGCGAAAGACTTTCGAAGGAAGCTCTTCTCCCCCTAACGTGACCTGACCCTTGCCCGAATCGCCACACGTCCCAAACCGTGCCCTCCAGGTACTCGTACAATGTGTTGTCCGCACATTACTGCGCCATGCATAAAAGCATCGTAAGGGCATCTTGATCTTGCTGGTCGTGGCGCCGAAATGCGCAGCTAGCACTCCTCCTTCCTGCCTCCTCTTCTCCGAATATCTGACACGCGGATAATGCTTCAGTCGTCTCGGCTGCGGCAGCGAATTGGTACACAACCACCTCTGTGAGACGCTGCCGTGTACATTCGCACCTTTCTCTCGCAGGTGGGGCGATTCAGCCAAGCTGCAGTGATCTCCTCCATTTTACCAATTGGAACGGTTCCGATTGATCGGAGAAACGGAGGTGTCGCTGACGCTCAGCAACACACTGAATAAGTCTGAGTCAATCCCAGCGTCGGTGAAGGGATCCCTAGTACCTTCCCCCGACGCCACCTTAGCCTCCTATGTCACTGCTGTAGCTATTGCCGCCGCTGCCGCCGCCCTGTGAATTCTGCTTCAGAGCGAAGACCTCGTCCTGAAGGCTGCGGATTCGTAATTCATACTCCCGTTGCATGGCATCAAACCTCCCTTCGAGGTTTCTCACATAAGTCCATAACTCGGTCGTGCCATCGGAGGGCTGGTTGTTGTTGCCTGAGAGCACATCGCGCATGCTGGAGCCAGAAGATCGACCATGCGACGATAGCGAGCCTGGTTGGGAGGACTGGTGCTGAGATGGAACTTGATGTTGCAGTGACGAGGGCCCGGGATACGAAGAGGCTTGCAAGCCTAGACGAGCTTGAGATACGGCTGCATTGCCACCGAGAGAAGGCAGCGGAGGGAGCTGGGGCTGGTTATTATTTTGGCCGTGGCTGAAATTCGAGGCTGGTTGTGGCGGTGTGCGGGTCGTCGACCCGCGGCCGAAATGCTGCTGCTGAAATTGTGTTGTAAGACTCGGCGAGCGATTCCTGTTCAGTGAAGACGAAAGGCTCGGATCGCTGACGCTCAGACGATGCTGATCAGGCGGCTGGCCTGGCGAGAGCGGCTTAGGCGACTCGGTCATTATGCCTTGCTGCTGAAACATCTGGCCTGGTGGCGGATAGCTGGAGCCGAGCGTCTGGTTGGAAGCAAAACTGGGCGCAGCTGGCGAAGATACAGCCGGCGACCCGGGATGGACGACTTGCGGAGGTGCCATGTCCCCGGGTCGAGTGTGCTGCATGGCAGGGGGAGGATATGTGCTAGAGTGCTGTCGGTAAACGTTTCGGTTCGGGTCCTGCGCGGTCTCGAGGTGAGCCCGCTTCCGGCTTGGCTCGCTGCCGCGCCGATCTTGCGCGTCGAGGTCGCCATCTTCGTCTCCAGTATACTCGACGCCGTCCATCCCGTCGTCATCTCCGAAGAAGTCGTCATCGCCGCCTTGACTCGATCGTCGACCTGCACAGCCTCCTGGACCTTTGTTGTGGCGTGCTAGCGCATCGCCACGTGCAAATCGCCGACCGCATTTATCACATGTATGTGGTCTCTCGCCAGTGTGGAGCTTTGTATGTCGTTTGAGATCATGCAGCCTTCGGAAACGCGCATTGCAGGTTTGGCAAACATATGGCTTTTCTTGACTGTGCGTTAGCAAGTGACTTTTGAGGTTGTGATGCCGTGTGAAGTCCGTCGAGCAGTACGGGCATTTGTGTCGTTTCCCTGCTGATGCCGGTGATCGTGGACTGTCTTGACCATACCCAGGTAGACTCATTCCTCGAGACGGCCCTGATTTTGAGGATTCTTGTGGAGGTGGCCCAGGATACGAGAACGCCTTGTTCGCGTCCTCACCACCAACGCCGAGGTGCGAGTTGTTGCTCACGTAGCTGGCCGGCTCGCCCATCTCTGCCGGCTCATCCGTGTACTGGGTTGTATTTGCGTCTCCAGCCATAGCACTAGTCGTAGCGGTCATTGCTGCACCATTGGACGTGTCCAAGGATCCCAGACTAGTCATGCTCACCGGACTGGTCTGAAAGTTATTGCCCTGTGTTATAGTGGGTATCGTTATCTTCTCTGCCACCTTGCGCAAAGGCTCACTGAGCTTGTTCGGATTTGGTGCGTCCGATGGCCGACTGATACCCTCGTTGCCCATCAACGCCTGCATAGCTTGGACTTGCGGATTTGGACTCGTTTGACGCTCTCGCACGCTTTCCATCTGCTGTTGCTGTTTCCGCCTCTTTGCCTCTGCCATCACGGCAGCGCCTGTGAGCGGTATGGGCGACCGTCCAGTTGGATATTTGGACAGTGTCATTTAGGCGATAATGCCGAAGGCGTTAGACGATCACTCTGCAGGACTTTAGAAGACAGCAGGTTGGGATTCTCCGATCCTGTGGCAGATGACACGTCTGCTGCTGAGGCGAGTGGACTAGGCGTGACCGGATATTCTACCTGCGGAGACCTCGTGCGCTTGGTGGTGGCCATGAGCTATGCTGACATTGGTGCGCACAGAGTGCACGTAAATCTCGCACTGTAAGTTCTGCCACAGGTTGAATCCCTGGCTCGTGGGGACAATGATCGTGGTGTTCAATCCTACGCTGGGCCGACTATCGTGTGGGTTGCGCGCTGAAAGCTTTGCGCGGCGGCTGCCTTGAGTGGTCCTCGCTGTGGTGACAGACAGCGGTGTCTATTACTGACAGTGCCTGACGTGTATCTTGAAGACAACACAAGTCCTATGCATGCCACAACGCGAAGTAGCAGGTATGACGTCGGCGGGATCGTGCTAACCGAAGGTAGGGGCGATGCGACTTGCGCCAATACAACGAGTAGAGGCGGCGACAATAGCCCTGCAGTAGTCCACGGGTGTAGCAGAAGTCTGGTTATGCTAGCCAGACAGTTGTGTCGTGGTCTATCGAAGCTCTGACAGAGGCAGCGTGTTGTGGAGTGGCAGGGCCAAGCCGAGAGGCGCAGCCACAAGTACTTTGTATGTCAGCTTAGGCGCTGCTGGGGTGTGCTGTGTACTGGAGATGCGCAGATAGGCCGTGCAGCCGTCAGGATGGGCCGCGAATGCAGAGCATGAGCCTCATCACCATGTGGAGCATGGCAATGCAAGGGAAAGATTGGAAATGTGCAGCTGCCACTCGTAGCTGCCCTGGGAAAACGAGCGACAGGAACTTCGTCATCTCCAATTCTGGGTGGCTTCGATCGGGCTAATTTTGGCCTAGCTCGCTACTCGCTCTGCTTTACGATCATCTCTCACAGTGCGATCCCTCTCGTGTCGCCTTCAAGCGTCGATATATTAGACGAAACCTTACCATACTGTTCTTCGCCGCCGTGGTCCGAGATTTCTCGTTGCCACGTCACTACTGCCCTCATTGATACGATGCCTTCCGCGTTACCATTGGAAGGCACTGATGAGATGCTTCACCCCATACCTCAGCTGACAGCCACAATGGCAGTTCGTGCCACCGTTGCGCCGTTGAAGATCTTCACCCCTGTTACGACTGACCGCGAAGTCTCGCCAAGCGGCGCACCCATGTGCTTGTCTCGCCATGAACCATGTTTGACCAACATTTCAAGTCCGCCACCCTTCGCAGATTTCCCGGAGCTGAATTCCATGAGTTGGGGCGTCACCTGCTGCACTGCTGCCGGAAAGCATCGTGGCTGGAGGGCTGAGCCGACAGACCTTCCGCCTCACCTGGTGGGGTCAGATCTACCTGGCCAAGACGAGTGGCGCCGAACATGTCTCGCCAGTAAGCCAGACATTCGCTCTGTCAACGTCATCCGCGTCTTCGGCACTCTTTGCTCTCTCTGCGGCATCGCCAGTTGCTCATGCGCTCCGCTGTTCGGTGAGACACTCTAATCACGAGCGGCGCGCTTTTTGAGCTCGATGTTTGAACTTTGAGTTGCGCAACGGTGGCGATCAGCCACAGCATCGAACTCTCTTTGCGCCAACCGTCATCGCGATCGTACATCCCTACATTTCGCGTGGAGTTTGATCGGGGGAACGTGTGTAGAGTTTCGGAATACACCTGACTTGCCTGACAATAATTTTGTTGCCTTGATGACGATCTTCGACCTAGCGTGTGCGCATACTTTCCCGTGGCTTGCAACGTAAATGTGGTGCACCAATTAGCTCGATCACGGCAGTACAGCGCTACACTAGGGCTCTCGTGAAAGACTGACGAGATGATGGCGGCAACGACTCACCAGCGTAAGATGATGAACATTTTTATCTCCTTCTGGGCGCTCCGGAAAGCGGCCAGCTTGCTGTATCCGGTCACACAGTCGATCATCCATCTCCAGCCAGACGTCTGGTGTAGACCCGAAAACACAAGACCTGACTTAGCTCAAGGATATATCCTCTCAGCGGACCAGAGTGAGAAGCGAGCGGTATCGGATCGTCAACATTAATCCACTGTTCCGCTGTGCTAGAGGATCAGCTCTGAATGATGTAAACCCACATGAGCGATGTCATGACTCCTGAGGTGAAGTTGAATTAACGTTGGTTAAGAGGTGGAAGGTACGATGATTGAGATGATTGACGCCCATGTGCCGCTCCTTCCTGGCAATTCTCATCATGATAACCTCTAGGATAATAAGTACATCACGAAACCCCCCTATAACGCAGAGTACACGACCCGGGACTGACCAGGGCTCAGAAGTATACACGACGCAACATACTGTGCATGCATTGGTAGGCTCGGGAGGATGACTTGGTAACAGCTTTTGCGAGTCCTTCATCTCAACCCCTCCCACAACTCCCCAAACCTCTCACCCGCAATCTTCATGACATCCTCCCCATAGATCATCTTTTGCACATCAGCATCCGCCCACTTATCAGGCACACTCCCCTTCCCCTCCTTCACAGCAGCAAACGCCTTATCCCTCTCCTTCTTCGCCTCACCATCGCCCAAATGCAATGCCTTCCCGCTAGCAGCCGCAAGCTCGACGAGCGCATACGCCCGCTCCATGCGCAGCTTCTCGTACACCCGCAGCCCCTTCGCGACGTCTTCGGGACTGCTACTGGGGAGTTTGGCGAGGACTTCGGCGATAACGGCGCCGTCTTCAATCGCTTGGGCGGCGCCTTGAGCTAGGTGGGGAAGTGTGGGGTGGCAGGCGTCGCCGAGGAGGGCTGTTGAGCCTTCGGTCCAGGAGTCTAGGGGTTCGTGGACGCGAAGCTTCCATTCGCAGACTTCGCCGTCTTTGACTAGGTCGAGCATTTTCAGGACCATTGGGCAAAAGTCGCCATAGACGTTCATCAACTCCTTCTTACTCCCTTTCGTCGTGTAGGTCGCTGATGGCGCGGCAGCGAAGTTGGTCAGGCTGTGCGGTGGAGATGTTGTAGATCTGTTTGTTCGAGACTGGGTAGGCTATGATATGCCGTTTCGGACCGATCCAGCGTGTCACAGATTCGCTGTCGATGAGTGCCAGATGCTCAGGGTCTTTGCTCATCTCTTCGCGCGTGAGCATGATCCGGTAAGCTGCTTGACCAGTATCAATGATCTTCGCATCGACCTCCTTCAACGCTAGCATCTGGTCCCGAATCGTCGACTTCACGCCATCAGCTGCTATGAGGATGTCAGAAGTGACTTTGTAAGCCTCGCCACCTTTCCGAGGTGTGGCGAGGAAAGAGGGCTGGGGACCGAAAGACGAGACTTCGCCTGCTGCTGTAGACCAGAAGAAGTTGATGACTTTCTCGCGCTTGCAGCCGGAGAAGATGGAGGTCGCGAGGTTGGAGCGATGGCCGACCATGTGGGGGTACTTATACGAATCACGGACGTATCGTAGGTCGACGTGAGCTAGCTCCTGGTTCGTTGAGCCTTCTGTAGACATTGTCAGTGCCTCCAATTATTGAACACAAGCGATCTGCTCGCTTACGCCGTATGCTCGTGTCCTTCAAGTCCACAGCTTCGGCTTCGATGTCTTTCCAGACGCCTAGCCGATCCAGTATTCGGGCCATGTTAGGTGCTAATTGAATGCCAGCGCCCACGAAGCCTAGGTTCGATGCGGACTCGTAAACATCGATATGTCGGAAACCTTGCTTTGCCAGGGCGAGTGCGGTGGCGAGACCGCCCATGCCTGCTCGTTGTAAGCATACTGTAGTTCTGCAATCGCTCAATGGTCCTCTCACCAGCACCAATGATCACTACATGTAGGTCTAGCACATCTTCGGTCGCCATTGTGGCGGAAGGCATCCTAGCAAGACCAGTGTCGTAATGAAGCGGCTCGACGATCGTCAATGAAGTCGTTCAACGGCGAGTAGTACTTTCGACAGGATTACAATACCGACTGATTCCGACATGATTGAAGACAATAGTTACCAGATCAATGACATTATATCGATCCTACCTCCACCATGTTCCGTACCGTAGAACAGTCCATCGGCATTGAGACAAGCTCCGGCAGTGAGTTCTGCCACCTTTGCCGTTGTGGACGTTATAGCGTCATGACAAGCCAAGCTCTCGAGCTACGGCAGTAGTGATCGCTGTGATACTTGTATCAGGTAGGGGACTGCAAAATTATGGGAGCTTAGGAATCGACAAAGGTGTGACTTGAGATCGGGACATTTCGTGGTGATATTGAACTTGCATCAAAGCTGGTCTTACTAGCGCTACATAAGGTGCACGCCGCGGGATGGCTGGTCAACCACTTCACTCATAGTGGATCAACAGTACCTATCCAAAATTATGTGACGATGCATCAAAAAGGTACAAGTAGTTGCAGGTAGTGACGACGAAAGTCTGTGCTCGAGATTGATCTACTCGACGCGACGACCTATATTCATGAAGTCGCAATCGAAACCTCGCATATCCTTTCGCAAATCGCTCTCGCTTCGCCAGAACCACACTTCACTGCCCATCCTTCCTCCCATCATTATCCCTCGTCCCACCCCTCTTATCATAGATCCCTCCCTTCCTTACACAATCGTCCTTATCCCTATTATGCTCCTTCCAACCCACCCCTTTCGCAGTCCACTCCAGCGGATCCCGAAACCAAAAGTCATCCCCGCCATACCCCTCGTGAACCTCATAGCAAGGATCATAGAAAGTGTCGAAAGTGTACGTGTCTTCGGCGTTAGGGACGAAGGGCTCCAAATTGCTGTAGAAGCGGTTGCGGCTGGGGAGAGGGGGATTAGGATCGGCGAGGTAGAAGAGGTGGTCGTTATAGGTGTCGTTGGGGTCGTTGCCTTGTTTGAAATAGGAGCCTAGGTCAAGTTGCCCGCCTTGCTTGTTGTCTGTGATGTCCCAGCCGCAGCTGGGTTCGAAGTCAGCTTGCCATGATCTCCAGCTCTGGTTGCCGTGCGTGCTTGTTCGACTCAGACTGATTCGCGAGAATAGACCTGCCTCAGCCCACGTGTGCAAGTCTCATTCGATAGAGTGTAGTCTATGTCCGTGGGAGCTCCAAGTCCAAAGCCGATGTGCAGGTATACTGATCCAGCGTCACCACAGTCGTCCGGATGCTTGCCGCCGTGCATGGCGGGCGGCCAATACGTATACATCATGGCGTAACTCGTGTTATCGGCTTCCATGCTGAGGACTTTCCCATTAACTTTACCACAGAAGACTTCCACTGCTTTGTCAAAGAATCTGTCCGAAATGCCTAGTCCGCGTCAGTATTGCTCTGTCCTGACTCAGAGTGGTAGTGCAGTGACTCGCCGTGGCCTCCAAAACAGTGCGATGCCCTGAGATACGAAACGCTTGGAAAGACTGAGAGAACAGTGGCTGCGTCGCTGTGCAGGGGGAGCTGCTTGCCCCATTTGACATGGACGCTGTTCCCTACTGCGTCAACGCCAAGGTGATCGTCTGCCATTGGTACAGTGTCCGGATTAGGGAATCGATCGCGTGGCGTGACGGACGTTTTGCCATCCCCGAAGACCAGGGCAGACACGTCGCTCAATGCAGGAAGCGCAGTGGCGAGTGTGGCCAGTACGGCCAGCAGAGCACATGTTCAAAGAGCCAAAGCTGGCTTACGTGCCATGCTGGGGAGAGGCGCTGCCAGGAGCCCACGGTTGATGGTCGGTCTGGCTGGATACGGTATACAGTGACTGCGGAAGCTGCGCACTCGAGATGGATGACGATGGATCTAGCACAGTGGCCTAAGGAAACGGTAAAATCGAGCGCTTCTGACTATTGCTGCCAGCATAGCGCTCGTGGCGAGCAGCATGATCAGCACCATCGTGAACAGCGCATCAAACGCCTGCCACGGCAGCGCAAACACTCGTGTTGCCTCAGATCTGGTAGGAAAAGGAGAAGAGAACTGTACTTGGCCGGTTTCTGGTGCTAATGAAAGCACACTGAGCAGCTGATGCTACTTCGCAAATAACAGTGGTACCAAAAACAATCCTGTCCGTGCAAGTCAATTGAGTTGTTGGACATACTTTGTTGCCGACAGCAACAAGTTTGGTCTCTTGTAGGAATGGCAGTGGTGACTAAGATTAGGTTAACCACGGTCTAGCTCATGAGCGAAGGAGTGGGAAGGTGTCAAGACTGTGGCTGCCACGCAAGGACTCGAAGGGAGAGGGCAGGATATCGCTTCTGTGGCCGATATATGGCAGAAAGTGTGTGCTTGGCTGATGCCATATACACACGCTGAACCTCAAGCAGCATCTTGGGCCGTAGGCACCTGCATAGTCGGTGAGCGTGTGGACCTGCAGCATGATCATGCGTATGAAAGACGAAGATGCCTCAAGCGGCAGGCTGTCAACAATCGTCGCTTGGTCAGCGGCATCGTGGGATGCCCAGCGGCCCATCTTGTGGCCGTAGCGACCATGTCGTCGCATCGGGGAGCATCATTATAACAGTGACCAGAGTAAGGTACCGCCCGGAACTATGCCTCTACCGTATCCCACGCACGCCGTACCTGCATTTGATCCTGATGAATAACCGACCACTCGCCTAAAACGTCGGCATACTGCTCGCGAGGCGCATGCATATATTGCGGGGAGTGCTATTTCAGGGTTACGCAAATCAATATGTAGGAGCCGGAGGCGTTTGCGCAGATGACATCTCGAATGACCGCGTTCGGCGACGCAAGTAGTGATGTTCGAGGTGGTGAGGGTAATGGAGATGGAGTGCGGTGATGGAGGCAACAAGAGGGGAGACGATCCCGGTGTAGGGTTGTGATGTGAATTTGAGTTCGTGGTCGGGACGTTGATTGGGTTCGTGTGACAGCGGGTGGACCATAAGAACAGGGATTGAGGGCATGGAGATGTTAGGACTTCGATGATGAGAAGAGTCGTGATCAACGATGCAGGTGAGCTGCGCGCTGCATGGAGCGGCAGGGCGGACGGTAGATTCTCCCGTCACTGGTGAGGTTTCTCCACCGCTTGACAACCAACTGCACTCGTGCATGTGTCCTCGGCAGACGGCAGCAATTGGACATGCAGCTGCAAACAAAGGCGTTTCAGAAACAAGGTCCGCTCCGCCTTTGAGTTGCGCTGGTGTCCGGGAGAACCTTTCGTCTGTGCAGGCTTCGATATGAAGATGCGGTGGAACGATGGGATAGATGAGAAGTAATAAGGGTAGGAGATTATGGCAGGTAGCTGTATCGGTGTCGATCGCATGGAGTGTTATGTACACTCGCAAAACACTCCGGCTACAACAGTACAGATGAAGAAACTGCAAGCCGAGCATCTGCGCTCATGAGCAAAGCGAGCCAGTCGGTTCACTCGCGGAAGATCAGGACAAGGATGCGAGTGCATCTGACATCCACTCTCGCCCGTTACGGGTGTGGCGTTGTGCATGGTCCCATGTGCATATGTGACAATCTCGCGCATCTCTTGTTGTCACCACGCCTGAGCATATGAGGGCATCACGCCGGTCTCGCATAGGCTGCTGACATCCATCAGGGTCCATCGCCGTATGGGAGCCCATGACGAAAAGAGACTTCGATGCTGAATCATCGCCAGATTTTCATCTATCAAAGTTAACACCACTCGGTGCGATCTCACGATTAAATTAAGCGCCAGTCGCTTGCTCACAGCGCGCTCATTGGAAGACCGCATCCTGGCCGTGATATGCTGCTCTTGGACTTGTGATGCAGTCCAGCACGCAGCTTCGCGAGCACCGCGGGCACATCACCTCTCCACTGGCTCGCCACGACGCCCCACACACCACCGCGCCCTCGCCCGCCTCCACCACCCCTCGGCACCCGCTCCCCTCGCTGTCCAATCGCAGTGTCAATCATGACAGGCCTCTAGACGTCGACCGCGTGCGAGAGCCTAACCCAGCGAAAAAGGCCGGGCCCAATCCTGCGTTGGAGGAAGTGCGCAAGGCTGCTGCTGCAGATGCCGTGAGGGAGGAGGCTGCTAGTGCTGCTGCTACTGTCAGGAACGGTGGTGCTGTCGGCTCTGCGGCGGGCCACCAACAGCGTGCTGCTGCTCAGTTGGCCAGGAACGTCAGCGCGCCTTTGCTTGGCGGTGCAGTGCTGAGCTCTTCACCTCCTGCTTCGCCGAGCATGTCTTCTCTTTCGAGGTCTGCTCGGCAGGAGCTGCAGCCTATGATGAATCGCACGGCTTCGCTGGACTCGACTGTGTCTTCGCAGTCCAGCGCGTCAATCCAGCTGAGGGTCAACGGGACAAACGGGTCCAATGGTTCTTCGCGCATTCCGGATCCTTCCGGACCACAGGATGCGGATGCATTGATCGCTGCGGCTGGTTCTCCGGAAGCTGCTGTGCTGAAGTTGCTGAGTGAGAAGAACTCGGCAGCATCACATAGCGCGCAGCTGTGGCGACTCGTGGAGAAGCAGAGGGCGATGATTCTTGGACTGACCAAGGGTATGGAGAAGATGACAAGAGAGAAGGATCGATACAAGAGGAAGCTCAAGGAGAGCCTCGTGCAGTCTACATCTGCAGGAACGCTGGCGTCGACTGGCCAGCATCTGGATGGAACTCTGGGGCGCGAGGTCAGTCAGTCACCTGTGCCACGCGATAATGCGCTGGTGGATACACAGCAGCATGCGCTTCGGGATGGCAGCATCGCAAGCCGACAGATAAGCGATGCTTCGGAGGTAGCCTCGATCACGCCAGGTCGCTCAGACACACCTCAGGACTCGGCGAACGTGTCATCAGCTGTGCCGTCCACGCCGCAGTCAGCAAGCAGTGTGGCTGCGATCAGCCGCCAGTCTGACCGCAGCAATGGTCTCGCGACAGCTGCAACAGCACCGCCTTTCGAAGGCAAACTTCCAGCTCCACTGGTACGCATTCCAACTGGCACACCCCCGATATCGCCAAAGACAGACGCAACCATAAGGAGTCCGCAGCAAGAGGCGAAGGGACATAAGCCATCACTCTCGATCTCGTCCGCAGCAAGTCAACCGCCCAGCGCAGCATCATTCTCCGGCGCATTTAAAGGAGCATCGCGAAAGGCGCCACCTGCACCGCTGCAATTGTCGCCAAACCCATACACTGACGCGACGGCGACATCACATGGATCTGATTCGGAGTATGAGGAGGACTCGCGAAGCGCACGTGCGGACCAGATGGCACGAGGAAGACGAAAGACACGGGAGGATGATGATAGGGAGCGCGAAGCGATAGCACGGGAAGAGGAGGAACATCGCAGTAGATCGATGAAGTCGAATTCGGGTAAAAGCAAGAGCAAGAGTCAAGGGCCTGGAGAGCAGCGACCAGCAGTGGTGGAGATCATCGACATGCCGGAAGTCAGGAATATGAAGTCTACGGAGACGATCGTGCCGAGACCAAAGCCTGCCACATATGAGCCGATCGGTGACCCGGCAGCGATACTACGCCATCGCACGTTGTTGGATGGTGGAGCTTTACTACAGCGCAATATTACAGCGCCTTCGCTAATGAGTCCTGGACTTCCCATGAGTCCACGACCAGGCGATCGACCTCCGGGATCTGCCATGCCACGAGCTCCACAAATGGTGCTGAACTCGATGCCACTCTCACCTCGAGCGGGTGTTGCTGGTCTACCCCTTTCGCCGCGCCCACCTCGACAACCCATTCCACTGCCTCCACAGACACCGCTAGCATTCGCCTCACCACACTTGGCACGCGCTGAAGCATATCAGCATCAGACACAGCCATCGCAGAGCTCAATCGGGACGCTGAACAGCTTTCTCAAGCCTTCGCAACCGCCCAGTCCAGATCGTGACCACTCGTTAATGTCCAGCGATCCCAAGTCGCCAGGCGATGTGTACCGCGGCTTCGTGTCAGACCAGTACCCTGACCTGCTACTCCCACCAAACGCGCTCCCCTCAATTTTCGTCAAGACAGCCTCCTCGCGCATGCGACCTTCGCGTGTAAGTATGATTGTGCCAAAATCGGCAGATGAGAACCCTGTCTTCACACTCTCAGTTCATGAGCGCTCAGAAGGCAGGCAGCTGTGGCGGGTCGAGAAGACGCATGTCGCATTGTCATCGCTTGACCATCAGATACGCCAGTTGGCACCTTTCAAGGACCGCTTTCCGGACAAGTCGCTTTTCGCCGGGCACGCGCCCTCCAAGATAGATGCCCGGAGACATGCTCTGGACACATA